>QNGE01003195.1:80116-90739 GCA_008508345.1 Paragonimus westermani
CGAGAGTGGTTGAGCGTTCAGATTTGATGATTCGGTCGTGCCTAATGTGAGGTCAATGGCGCAGTGGTTAACACGGCTGCCTCATGTTTGGAATGTCCGGAGTTCAAATCCCGGCCGTTGCAAGGATATGCACTACTGACGAGCTCTAATGAGAGCGAAACTCGAGTCTAGTGTTTCTTTTCGAAAGAGGCTGGCTGGAAAGTCTATCTGCATGCGAATGCTGCGATGAAATGTGAGTGATGGTCAACTTGAAAATAAACCAAATCCGCGACTACTCATCAGAAAACCATAATTACATAACCTCTGACGGAATATCGCTTCTCATCCTGCTGTTTGTTTCTGAACATCTATTATATTTGTGCCCAACGGATGATCACTTCTAATTTCAGAGGAAGAGTTTCACATAGATTGATTGAGTGGCTGGGGGATGTCCTTTGGGTCCAGTCTTCGTGGACAATTTTGTTGTCCATATAGAAAATAAAGTGGACCAACACCTCAGCAAACGCGGTAGGTCGAAGGTGTATAAGCGACCTTATCGTTTTCGCAGACAACGAACAGTCAGTCGAGAGTTTGATGGGAGAACCGAATTGCAATCATGCGAATTTGCGATTTAAGTTGGAGCTAGAAAAGATCGTTGCCTGCCGTTTTCGGATATATTGACCCAACGCAGAGCTGACGGCACTGTAAGACACTCGGTCTACTGAAAGTCTGATGATACAGGGTAGTACTATAGTTACGGTAGTTCTGTCCCAGTTCAGCATCAGCAAGATTTGATAAGGACTTTATCCACTCGTGTGACGGAACTGTGCACAACTGATGCAATCGACGAAGGGTATCATCATCTTGAAGACACATTAAAATCAAATGTTTACTCATAGTGGTTTACAAGACGATTTAGCGAACCACATATCAACAGCCAACCCGTCCATTTAGGTGAACCCAAAGCTGCATTCATTCGAGTTCCTTTCAAGAATGATGGTGTCAGTTTGCTCTCGAGAAGTCGAATATTTTGCGCTGTTAGAAGAGTTATCTACGCGGCTAAATTAGTTCTCTGTTTTGACGCCACCAGAATGTCAACGCCTGCCATCAAGGATCGCCTACCTCTCACCTCATCTTACACTGATTGTACCAATATCCGTGTAGATGCAGTTCCATCTACATAGGAGTGACTGCGAGGCAGGTGCAAATCAGGATGGTAGAGCATCTGCCGAAGTGGGTATGCTACCATGTCAACCAACCTGTTAGAAATTTGGCGGATGAGACCAAAGGGCATTAATGCAAGACACCGGCTTCGTCCATTGCGCGTCATGTCCTCGAGACAAACCACGGCACTGCAATTCTTCAGCATTCACAATCATCTTCACGGTCGGAACAAAAGATTACTCCACTTTGTCCAGGCAATTGCTACTAAACGACTGAATCCGCCGTGGCATGTGCAAAAAGAACTTTTTATTAGATTAACGCTACCTTTGTTGGTGCTCGTGGATTTATCCATGACTGGAAAGAACGCTCCGTATGTGACGACTTTATGTATATTTTTTTAATTTTCACATCTGCACTATATACTTGATCATATGCAACTATATCAATTTGAACAAATATCGTTCACTTCAAGTTATTTGGTCTTTTATCTGGTGCTCAGCGATTGCGTTGACCTGCCGATGCAACAGCACATTCACAGCCGTAGTTGCAGAGTCGTCTGTCTAGCAAATACAACCAGCTGAGAGTGAAGTGTGAAATCTGAGCAACCACACTGCTCAATGCTGACTCACCAAGGTGAAGTTTTAGCTGATAAGGAGTGAAATACCGTTGTGTAACTACTGAAGCGCTGTGTTTTTCCTAATTTCATTTATTCTATACAATCAGATATTGGTTTTGCGTTACACAGAACGCAAACGTAAACCCAAAATATGTGACCGGTTCTATCTAACGATATGCAGTATTGCCTGCACGCCGTGTATGTTCCACCTGTGGAACACCAACAATTTTTCAGAATTGAGAGTTGTTTCTTCTAAAGACAGTACGATAATTCGTGCAGTTCAAGTTGCGCGTCACATTTCTTCAGTCAAAACAGGTTGTTAGATAATAAAACACCTCAGTCTGGAAACCAGTCACGAACGAGATGTCCACGCTGTTCTTGATGGCGCAGTGCTTTGTCTCACCAAATGCCGCGAATTATAGTTGGAACAGTAAAACTTAAGACAGACTGATATGAATTAGATTCTAATCAACAACTAGGTCTAGAAGATAGGGCAACAGCGTAAAATGCGCGCACATCTACGTGCCAATTAGCATGGCTTTGGTTGCAGCAATACTTCGGAGCTGGTTTACAGCTCAAAGGCAAAAGGAAGGTTCTTTGTATAGGCCTTATGGTTGAGATTCTCCTTAAGTGGATTGAAATCTAAAATTTCACCTGTATACACAGGTGTAGGATGATCAGTATATGAGTGGAAGTGAGAAAGAAGCTGTTTGAGAATGAAAAAATCTCTTGGAAGTTGGTGATCACTTTGTGAAATTAGCAAAATATGCTAACAGAGCTTATCACCTGCTAAAAAAAATGGCCTGTCTAAAAAAGTAAAACGAGCAGAAGAATGTTAAATTGCTGCGGTACGAACATTAAAAATACCCAAAGCTTTTCACGATTTATAAGTAATGGCTCCCTTACTTTAGACTCTTTCCTTTCATTAGAAATATGAATTTTATAAACGGCTTATACAGGGAGGTTGAGGGAATCTAAGTAGCCTCCCTCTAAGTTAGCTAATAATTTGTAGGCGCCTTCTATCAATCAGAACGGTATGACAGCCGTCTGCGATTCCATGGTCCTGCACTTTGTATAGCGCAATCAGTAGGTTGAAAAATACACAGTTTCTCAGAACCATGCTTTCTAGTTTCTACAATGGTGAGTTTGCAAGGTCTTAACGACAGTCCGGCCAAGCAATATATTTAGCTATATCAACTGAATTTGAAGTATGAAAATATTTGTTGGCTTATACATTCGAATCATTCACCGGCAGAAGGGTAGGTGTTGTCAGACGCAGTACAGAACGAACTGAGAGAAAATGGGTGAACGACAATGATTATCAGATTCTGGAGGGTGAAATTTTTCTAAATAAGTGATAAAAATTACCATTCCCTATCAAAGTTTCCAGCCCTACGTCTGCTTCTCTTAAAATCCCTATATGAGAGTTGTTGTTAGGTTAGACTAGAAACGTACATCTTTTGATGTCCTTAACCTTCAGTCTCTGTTCGTTGTACATGTCAATCGGTGTCATTCTTACCTTTGCCAACCCTTTACTAGTTTCCCCATTTGCTTCAGAATCGACATTTATAAAAGCAACCCAGGCAGGACGCATTGTCCTCTCACCCCCATCAAAGAATTTACCGAGGTAGATATAGACAAAAGTCACTATCATTTTCTAGCAAGCAGTTTTTAATCTCAATTTTGCAACCACCACTGAAACCACATTATTCAACCCAAATCACCCGTTTGTCGTGTGCTTAGAAGAGGTTAAGTCATGTTACCAGTTAGTATTTCCAGATGAACCTTTAGTTTTTTAATAGAGAATAAACTAGCCAATGATTCTGCAATATTTGAAATTATGATCCTTATGTTTTGGAAGAATTCGTTTTGACCTAAAATTGTTTGGCCGGTTGGAGGCATTATTCTCACGTTTGCTACTAACAACAAACAGTTTAAATCTGATTTTTATTTCACACTAGGCAACCTCGTGATTGCGGAAAGCTGCTGGATGCAAAAGGATACATCACAGTCGCAGCAAATGATCGACTGAGTTTTTGAGCCCATTTTGACAGTTTAAGTGAAAGTGAGTTTAACTGAGGCAGCCATCAGATACCCAACTCTGCTCTTGACCTCAATATCTGGGTGTGCCTTGGGGAAACGATACGCATCCAGAATTAGGGAATGTTTGTATAAATATAAGGTCAAGTAAACGTTTGGCAATATTTCTAGAATGTCATCGCTAACTGGCCAATGCGGTTTCTGTGTCGAATCAACATGAAAGTTTCCGCCCACCCTTGTATGACGTGACTCCGAAACCAATGCCAGAGTCAGTTTTTTCCATACGTGAGCTACTATATTGGACAAACTCAAGTTCCTATCAACGGTCATTTTGTTGCGATCCATGAAGACTGCTCACAAAGCATCGTTTACACCTGGTGAATCAAGTACGTCGGGTTTCCAAGGTAATCACAGAAATAATTTAGTAGTACCCTCAAGGAAGTATGATTCAACATTTTCATGAGCTAATTCATTTTTGCCTAACATGAGGTTAGCGATGCAATGGGCAACACCCGGTCCTGAATGGGATTTGTGCTGCTGACCAACCGAGCTAAAAGTATGATGGTTCTTTATTAAATCGGCCGACTGGAAGGTGTCTCATCGGGAGAGCTGAGGCCAACCGTAAGTGAGGTTCAAGTTACATTAGTACTGTCGACTATGCATGATACGGTAAGTTGTTTGACACTCATCGGTCTCAAATGCACAGTTGTTTGTCCTTGGACAACCTGCGTACAGAAACGACCTTGTGTTTTAAAGAATATCTGGAATCAGCTATTTTTATGGAGTACACATCCAGCAGCAGAACACTTGCATTCATCACTTTGCTTCTGTTGAATCTGAGCTGTTCTTACAACTGAAGAGTGTTTCAAAGAATTGCTTGTTGTTTGGATGACCTCATTTGATCAGTATTGTTTTTGCCTCTAGTCAGCCACATTCATCTGTTAGTTGACCTCAAATTCAACCATAGATTAGAAGTTTATTGAGAGTGGAAGTGCTTGCAAAAACAACGGTTTGAGCCGACTTTGTGCAACCGAATCTCACTGTATAAATTTGGTTGTAACTGAAAGAGTAAGTGTGAAAAAGATTAATACACAGTTTGCCGAATCTAAAAGTTAACCTCTCAGGAAAAAGGGAAGGTGATTTTGACAAATTTAATCAGATTCACGAAAGCGTAGACTTAGCATGATATATTCCGAATAAAGACTCGTAAATACCCTAGGCCATTAACGTAGCTAGCGAGAACAAAAGTTCGTTCTAGCGTCACAAAGAGTTACAGTTATATATATATATATATATATATATATATATANTATATATATCAGATGATTCACAAATGAGATCAACACATAAGATGTTCAGTGGCACTGTGAAGTATGAAAAAACTAATGTTGACTTGAGCACGAACCATGAAATCGAAAATTAGAACAAATAAGTTTTTTTTAGCAGGACGAATTATTTTGAATTTATGACGAATACTCGAACTTAGAAGAGTATAATTTATAAATTAAATCCGTCTGTGATTATGGTCGACGCTTGGACATAAGTGTGTAGATACCACACGAATCACCAAGATGGGATCAATAAGGCTGAGCTGGAAAAACAAAAAGAGAATTGATGGCATCTTCTCATTTATTAGAAAAACCAATAAAGATTCAAAACCTGATCCGCCGAATTTCCTAAAACATAGTAAGTAGAAACTGAGTTGAAGGAATCAAAAAGGCAAGTGAAACTTAGATGGAACACTTAGCATAATTGGATGACAGTTTCTCTCCAATGAACTTCACATTAAAGACCAAACTTTTGAAACTGACGAGCATAATCTAATAAAATAATACTCAAACTTCGAATTTCGGAGAATAGGTGGAATTTGAGCAAGCCAGCTATAATCCAGGACTTAGTTATAAAGAAACGAAAGCAGGGAACGACTGAATATTTACCATTTGGTGTAAAAAGTGGAATGTTTTTTGGCCCACCATGCATGACTTGCGTTTGATTGTTACTGATACGTGTATCAGTATGAACTGCTGTTTACCTGCTATTCACACCATGACACCGTTGTTGTTTACACGCAACACTCGTACATTCTCAATGCATGAGGAGTGACCAACCAGCTCAATGAAATAGTTGATCTTGAGGCTATTGTGAGCTGAGTCAACTAATATAGTCGGAATTCCCAAATGGCAGGTGCATCACAAGCTCAGCACACCATTTCTAGCTTAAGATATCGTGATATTCTACAGGAGACCCAGTTATGAAAAATCGGAGCTGTGAATGAACCAGCGACAGAAATAGTATTTCCAAGGTTTTGCTTGAAGCGTTGTCGATTTAAAACTTCTTACAGGTTCTCTGGGTTTCAGCAGCTAACGGGGTTACACGGTTAATGTGCAACGGTTCAAACATGGTAAATCAAAGAATTGTTGCAGTTTCAGATAGTCAGAAGTAAAAAGATTGCAAAACAGAAAGTCGGAGATTAGTGAGAAAACGGAATCCTGACCATTGTCTAACAAGATTACGACAAGTGCGCTACAACATACAGCAACCACCAGTTGTCTAGCACCAGTTGTAGAAGATAAGCGACTTGCTCATTCCACCACAATGACTGTGTTGGTCAGACTAGCTGAAGTAATGGTTTGGTTTTCTAAATATATACGTTAATTCTGCACTTTAATCCAATCACCGTTGGCACAATAAAGACTGTTTCTGGATTGTTGTGCCGGGTTTAGCACATCCGGACAGTAAAAGCGTGTTCTTTGCTGGCCAAAGAGTCTACTCACCGTTGTGGTTTTGAAAGGCTACGAAACAGATGGCCAATTGCGTTAGGTATAAGTATATTTGTGATAGAACTCGGGCTGTCGTAGGATCCTATATAAAAAAACAAGCCTCTCCACATAAGTAAAAGTATGTACACATCGATTGAGAAGACTTCCGTAAAAAACAAATTACTAGGTTTCATTTTGGTACAGGCGAACCAGCTGCGTTTAGTTCGCCAGCCGGCAGACCTGCCATCCTGTAACCGCTAGCCAGTCCGCACATGTACAAATGTTGCTATATCAGGCTAGCTGATAATTTTGCACTTAATTCAGCCTGATATAACGTGAGGTTGCTTGTGTGAATGGTTGTGCGTTTATCCATACAGTGATGAAAATCTTCCATCTAGATACAAACCTACAAAACTTCTGGATCTGTCTAGAAACGCAAATCGGAACAAGAAAGGTGAATTGTCGTATCTGTTAGAGCGCTAACGTGATCACCCAAACGCGTAACAAAACGAACTAGTCACGTTGACCGTAGAACAAATTGGAAAATCAAATCTAAATAACCGTCGTTGAAATAAATCGTTCGCAAGACAACTTCCGCTTTACTGTAATTTGCTTTGAATATGTAAGTCAGGTCTAACAGATATGTAAAATTTTGTGCGGCCCCACTGGATATGAGCAATGATTGTATAACGTATTGTTGAAGCAGTTGGAAAATAGATCCCGGTCCTACTTTCGAATAACTGATACATGAATGATGCTGCGGACAGTTAACCACTAATCGTAACTCGTTACAAACGGTCATTGGTTGGCCATTTAATTACAGGTACTTCCACTAAAATAGTTGAAATTTTCGGTAACTCTCTGTTTGATAGTTCTACAGTCTCATACTCAAGCTCCTAATTAGACTGAATTGTGACAAGCGTTCAGTTCACCATTTAGAAAAAGCGGCAGAATTCTCGCTTTTGTTATGAATAGCTTCCAATTTGGGTAGGGAAAATCTTGCGCACCACCGCCGGATCAACACAAAAAATCATTCGTGCTTCTTTCAAAGAAGCCTTCTGAAGTTATTTTCTGAATGTATTCGTACACAGAGAGGCCTAAACATGCTGTTTAGCTGACGCAGATCATCAGATCAGATCAATACATGCACGTAAACAATGATGAACCCAAGTTTTCTTATACTTGCGTAAAATAATTGCAGCACCTGAAGTTTTCACACATAAATACTGTGTATACTTAAGCATAAGATTCGGTGTGCAGTTATTCAGGTTTGCGAAAGTTTAGACTATAACCCGAGCACGAGGTTATTGTACAGTTGGGTTCTCATAAAATGACGACTGTCTCCCTAATAACGCTACTTCCTCCAGTTGAGTTGTTTGTCCCGAAATGAGGGCTGGCACTGATGTGTTTGTTCAACTTTGATCCTGTGAATGTTGTGAAAAGTCGTAGCCAGTCGTTCATTACTTGCCTTCAGATTTAAATGGTACATATAGTGATTAAAATTAAGTGATGTTATGGTCTTATTAGATGCGTATCGTTCACTGGGTTGTTGTTCATTATATGGCATTGTAATTTGGGTTTGGTTTCGTTGTCTGTCTTTTAATTGTAACAAGCAATCTTTGATCCACTTATTGTCCAGCTAATGCTGTTTTCTTGTTAGTTCAGTGTAGATCTGTAAAGTCCGTTAACATCCCAGCTACAAGACCGATTATTGATTCTCACCCATAAATGTTCACCCGCATTTTGAAATAAAACAAGTTTTCTAGAAGAAACCGATGGTGCTTGAAATGTTCAGAAAAATCTGTTTGCTTTCACTAACTGACTAGTTTAGAAGATCAATTGTTGTTTTGATTGACATACCTTACAGAGATGACAAGTACCACTTATTGTAGAGAATAGTTAACTTAACCGAGAAATGAAGGGAATCTTGTGGGCATTCAGTTTATTACTGTACAAATAACAGATGCAGTTACAAAAGATTAGTGAAAAACGTGATGCGCAAATTATACGTAGTCGTCATGGGAGGGACAATAGTACCTATCTTAACCGCTTGAAAATCTCGTTATTTACATCATTTCGTTAAGTCGAACATGACGCATGATTCTGGTTGATGCTGATGCTGTGTTGTTTAGTGAGTCGACAGTTTACACATCTTGTAATACAATCAGTTCATTTGTAATATCTGATTAGCTTGAGACATATTTATCGAACATCTCGTACTCTGGCTATGCTGGTAAATTCTATGGTGAACAAACTTGCTTCATTGTTGGAGTTTCTTACTCCCAATCTGTCCCAGCAACGTAACCGGAGGAAGACATGCTACTTACCGTTTATGATTATGTATCTTCTGTTAATATAAGCCATTCATTCTATCTAAACTATACAATTCTCGTTTTGTTTACTTTCACATGTGACAGACCTAACTGGATATTTTTCCGTGATTGGTTGAAACTGTTTCACAGTAAAATGGTTTTCGCCACGTAAGTGACTGTCTAGGAATGAGAAGACGTTAATGGGCTCAACCACATAAGTAGTTTTTATAAACTGATGTTGATTATCGACAGACCGTGGAAATTAAGTATAAATCTCACGTATAACATGTGTGTTATTTGTAACTCATTTGAAGCCGCGTTGCTAGAGGTGTCTTGCAACCAAACTGAATCAGAAACTTTTGAAATGTCTGTCTTGACAGGTCGACTGGTGGTACACAAACATATGCAGGCAATATCAGCAACAGTACATCAGTGGTTCACAGATAAGGTTAGCTCTCACGAAAATGTCACTGAGAAAATTATTCTGTTTTAACAGTAAAGGACAGAAGGTTTGTGCAAGACTACTTAAAATCTTCATGTATGTGTTTAGAAAAAGTTGTGAAATGTCCGTAATCTGCTTCAGTAGTAACGGTGCACTCCTGACATAGTCTTCAAAAGGTCAAACGAACCAGTGGACTCGGCGCAAACTAAGGGGAAGGTGACAAATAATGAGTTAACACAAGGTTCAGGTTAACTGAAAAACGAGATACACATGAAAATGGAATTTCCAGTCAGATGTACCAATCCAAAAATCAAGTTGTTTGAAGACAATCAAACACACTAAACAGTGTTGTCATCAAGAGATTGTCGTTTCAGTGAACTACTGATAAAAATCGGTTTTATCAATTCAAGAACGGCCACCAGATGCAAAAATGTTTGACGGTATAAATTCCGTTTAGCGTCTAGCCTGTTTTCATAATTTCAATGGCATGTGCAAATAAACGTTCGTATAAATCTAAAACCTCGTTGGATTCCTTGGGCACTTTAGATGTCAACTTCGTGACCTGTGTCTAAGTCGTGAGCAGCAGGTTCGCAATGTTTAATCGTGGTCTGGTGTTTGATCTGATTTCGAGGCGTTTTTCTTCCTGTGCTTATGTATTCAAGGCCTAAGCTCCCATACCATCCTTTGAATATAAATCTGTGAACAGTCTTTGTATATTGTTCCTTATAGGCAAACATCACTCCTATCAACTGGCGAGGGCTCCCCTAGACGTCGTACCCTTTTAGAGAACTATCCTGACGCTTATTTGGTTCAAGACCATACCTATAACCACCGACGTCCCGTTCGTGATTGGAATAGAAGCTGTGGTCTTTTGTTTCCTTAGTATCTTTGACATTAGTTTGGGTACCCCGCTTAATTTTCTCTCTGAGTAATGTCATGTAATAATATGTGTCCGATAGTTTCCAGTGCTGTTGCCTGAAATACACTGACAGTCAGTGATTTGACGCCGGAACTACCAACATCATTGCCATGGTTAAGTTCAAGTAATTTTGGTTAGTTTCGAAATACTCAGCAAGGATATGTGCATACCTTGTTTTCGTAGGAACAATTTGTGGGTAAGATTACGGTGACAGCTACAAGGTAAATCTAACGAGAATTTGTCCCTTCGCTTCATTACTTCCAACCACATTATAGATGACTGACCTGAGTAACTCCAGCAGCTACAAGTTAGTTAACCTAAAATCTCTAAAATAATCTGTCTGACAAGGAAAGATAAATGGGTCAGTCTACCTTAGACACTACCACCACTCT
>QNGE01003196.1:0-12359 GCA_008508345.1 Paragonimus westermani
TCGCCAACTGGCTCCTTTCAGAAACACATCTGAATTACCACAAACCATTTTGTCAGACCCCATTCCAAACCACTCTATTGTCGACACACTCCATCATATCAGACACGATAGAAACTAATAGTATACCAGAAACATGCGTTGACGATCTCATCTCTCAGCAACAAAGGGTTAGATCATATTCACTTCGAAATCGTGAGGCCTAAGCTTGTCTCACAGTTTGCTATTATCGTTGTTCTAAGATAACCCACTACACACGACGGACATTTAAACCCCGTAATCCACCTTTACGTTAAGTACTTTCTTCTCCATGGCGGGGGAGAAGGACATTTTGTTCCTACATCGTATCCTCCTCTTCCCTATCCCGCTGAGTCCCCCACATATATTGTTATTCCAATCGACCCTTCCGTTCGTTACATTACGGATCAGATGCCACATTTTCTGGTTGATTAAAGCCTACCTATCCGGCGTTATCTTTTCACTTTCTCGGTTATTCCTATCGGACCTATTCGTTACACTTCTGTTAAGCCGGTAAGCCTAGCGCCATACATTATGCAAAAGGCTGTCGACGGGTCACCACTGTGGTAGAAAAGATGTTTACCTAAGGTTCGGGGTCTTACGCAGTCTTCTGTGTCAATCGAATTTGATTCGCGGGGTTGAAGAGCCTCTCTGCAGGACATTCAGGGAAGAAATGTCCAAATTGGGCCAGCGCGAAATTTACGACGCCCAAACGGGTGCAGATCAGGAAATTCGAGAACAGATGCAACGTTCGGAAGACCGCTTTCATTGCGTCACAATCCAGTGCCTTCGCACCCTCTTTAAGGTCACAACAGATAACTGGAATGGCATACTCTAGTGGTAGAATAATCCGTCAAGAACTTGAAAAAAATCGGCCGTTTACGTGGTGTATATCCGTTTCATTATGTTTAGCACATCGCACTTCGTTGTGTCTGCTTTCTCGTGATCACATAGAAAAGAGGGCTCGCACGATAGTCTGACAGACACCTAGTCCTTTTAAAACCTCACCCGAGCAATGCATACATGCACATAGTGGGGCACGAAAATGTCACCATTCACCATCAATTGATATACACGTGCATACATGTTACCACTGATGGGAAGGCACCAATTCCATGACTGCATGACCACGCCACCAGCGTGAAATGCTGAGACGACTTTTTCAGGGTGTTCACAGCGAAAAAAATGAGTCGAAACCGCTCTTGGTAGGCCTTTCGTATATATTAAAAACATTACAGACCCCAGAACCCATCTTTCACATACCCAGTGAAATGGGTTTCACCATTACGGAATGAAGTTGGCAAACGATATTGTTTCGAATGACACAGAAACAGGCCATATAACACGACCAAACGCTCCGTTACGGCAAATAAAGTCTGAATTAAGGCCGCAATCTCTGGCGTCGTTCAATCTACCCATAAACACGGACGTCTCAATCGCAGTTAGACCACTCAGTAGAAATTTGAAGAGCCGGTGTAGGATTATTGGTGACCGTAGGCTTACAGGTTGCCTTATACGCTCCACGAACCTCAATACGCCCGCATATCCGACCATGAAACTATGGCCAGCACGACGACAGCTACCATTTGAGTCTGCTGGCCGAATGGTTTCCGGATCGTTTTGAAACCATCCAGTATAACATACAAAATCAGAAGACAGTACCCCACGTTGTGTACTCCACTAACAGAAAGCGTTCCTGCAGTGCTTTATTTGAAGTTTGTGGCATCTAGGCAGTTGCACAGAAAATTGTGCGTGAATACAGTAAGCGTCTTCAACACATTACAGAAGTAGATTAGGATGGCGATGAATGCATATTGTTAATAAGTCAGTTAAAAACCATGGAGTTTAATACCTTCGGGAGTTGCCAACTTATATGTGCAAAGAAATTTCTTCATATGATCACGCTGATCGCCTTGAAGTTGGATAACTTCTCCGTATTCGTCATGCTCAACGACCGTGCCGTTGCAGGCAAAATCTTTTTTGCACTGTTTTAGTATCTTCTTCTTGTCAAATTTTTCATGCAACCCTTGAACAGTTGTTATAGTTTTCCGTCCATTACGCTGTTGAATTCTAATATGTACAAACTTCCCCTCTGAGGTAGATTCACCTTCTTCGGCAAA
Organism: Paragonimus westermani; assembly: GCA_008508345.1. Taxonomy (NCBI): domain Eukaryota; kingdom Metazoa; phylum Platyhelminthes; class Trematoda; order Plagiorchiida; family Troglotrematidae; genus Paragonimus; species Paragonimus westermani. Next base: position 2,136 of record QNGE01003196.1, read on the forward strand.
CGGATCTAGTAAATAAAGGTCGGTAACCAGCCGAACGGCAACTCACCGTAAGTCTGTAGGTTCTGCAAGGACATAACCGAAACCACCGCAATGCGCGCTTAGTGACCTTGAGCGATTGATATAAATGCGACCAACAATTTTTGTTGTCAGTTCAGCTGGTTGAATTTGCTTGTTATTGATGAAGGGAGTTTTTTATCCGTAGCCGACGTGCCATTGAATTTCACGGAAAGGGACTTGGATTCAGATATGGGTTTCCTGGCTCAGTTCAGTTTCGACCACAGGACGGCTAGTAGTCTGGCAGTCAGTTAGAACTGGTCCGACAGAATAATAATCAGTCAGTACTGCCCATCGAAAACCGATAGGCAATGAAAAACTAAGACTCAGCGCGTCAGCCCTTACGTATTGGTATCGACACTCGAAAATAAAGAACTGAGAAACACGTCCGGCTAGCGGGGTTTTACGGCAAGTTGTGGTTTCACCTCCGGGACGGATATTACGAAATGGATAGCTCAACTAAAACAAAGGTAGATAAAATTCCAACAGCATCAAAAACGTGCAACTGGATACGACTATTGAAGACAATATTTATTATTGTGGATACGTATCTCTCTCAGAGAAGGCTGGTTGGTATTACACAAGCCCTCGTTATTCCAGAGACAGAGAAAGAATACACATCGTGTCTTTTTGACTGATCACATTTACAGGGTGAGACTCACAGAGAATAGCTGCACGGGACAGAGGGTGTCAAAGTTCGGCGGAGGTGCGGTCGCAACTGGTTGTTGCGCTGGCAGGATTCTTTTATTTATTTTCTTTAGCCATCGGTGCGTTTCTTCTCTATCGCAGCCGGATGCCCAACCCTAAAAACCCTCGAGTGAAAGAGGATGGTTTTTCAAGCGTTGCACGATGGGTAGCTGGGTGTTTTCTCTTTACACACTGTGTCCGGATAGTCCGGAAGACATGAAACACAGCGACCTACCTACACGATATGCGGGGTACTATAACTTACTCTGTTAACGTACCCAATAAGCTGAATAAATTTACAATCGAAAACTTCATAGACACTGCAGCTTTGAGTGTCTCCACCCTCGGTTTATTCTCCTTACTGCTTTCCCTTCTAAAATTGATAGACTCCGAAAAGAGAACGACTAGCTGGTGAATAAACCTGGTCCAAATCAACGCCAGTTTTGTCGTGGACCTGGCAACGCACCATATACCTCCAAAGGCATACGAGCCAAGGTGCACCGTTTGACACCTTTTTGCCTATGTTTCAAAACAACCAGAAGCTCAGAAAACAATGAGTGGGTATACAGCTCACATTACAAATTTTCGAAGTACATATCGTTAGGTCCGGACATACAAAAACTCAGGACTCCAGGTGGACAGAAACCACTAGTAAAAATGTACATATGTCTTATTGAAAAAAGCAATTTCAAAAAGTATAGAACATTAACAAATTCTGCAAAACGTGCAGGCTTGCGAGGCTCCCTACCAAGACGTTTATGCTTCGAAGTAAGCGTGCAGTGGTTGCGGTTGCGAAAAAATCGACAAGTGCAGGGGTTTCGGGCGTGGATCTTCACTTATCGACGGAGGTGTAGGTGATGAATCCCTCATAAATACTGTTTTCAGTCCGTTGACAGAAACTACCTGGCGTTTGCCGCTGCTGCTAACGGTGGCCATTTCCGCTCCTCTTGCAAGGACACCACAGTGACAGGTGTAGAGGGGTTGCGGTGGTCGATGCAGGCTATCCGTATGGAGAAAAACATGATTGTGCGATGACAACTTGGTGTGTACATGCACAGCTAGTGACCGCTATCTGGGCATCGTCGGACATAGCTTCCGCATGTTGTAGGTTAAAAAAGCCGTATGGCTGCCACAATCTTACGGCGCTTAAAGTGCAAGTGAAAAGGGGTCATCTGGTAACATAAATGTGCAACCGAAATTTAGCTTGGCCGCTGTGACATTTAAGTCCTCTATCACGGCGTTTCGCAGTCCCTCAATAACTAACGGCAGTGCTCATTTCCACGAAAGGTCAGAGGTTTCCATTTGACGATGAAAACTTACTGCTGGAAGGCATGCTGTAGTGCAAATATGCTTGCTCCCTATCGTATTAAGGAGGGCAACAAAATGTTCCCCAAGCTGTGATCCACGGCATGTGGGCATTACTGCTGAATAGCCAGTCTGTGTCACCTGGCGTTCCAGAAAGGTGCTGGCTACCGATTTTGATGAGCACCTAGATAGCAGTATGGTGCAGGCCATTTTATGAGGCGGTCAACGAAGGTCACCAGATAAACAGTCATTGGGGGGGTAAGGATCGCATCATATCGGAGTTCACGAGGGGAACTGTACGTCTGGCGAAGATAAAGTACCGGGCGTGCCTCCTGTACGACAGTGGACCTGGCATATTTGCTTTGGGAGACAATAACTGCTCCAACCACCGACGCCGTGGTTTTTCTCGTGCAATACGAAGCCTCCAGCGATAAACGTATCTGAGGCACGTATTTGGAGATGTGGCAATCTGTAAAGTTTGTTGAACATCGCCAGCCGAGAAGATGCGGGTACTACAAAACGACATGCGCCCTGGGAAGCGTCGCAGATGATTACTCCTTCCGTTGATGTCAAGGGGACAGGTTGGACTGTGAGAGTGCTCTTTTGACGAAGGTGCTGGATCTCTGGATCAATGGCCTACGCAGCATTCATGGCTGTCAAATCGATGCGGTTGTCAGCAGGTGCGCTGAGGCTATGGACGAGTGAAACCGCCTCCGCGACAGAGTTTTCAGTACCTACAATATGTCACCTATCAGTCGTAAACTGAAATATGTAGTACAGGTGCCTCAATTACCTTGGGGGAATACCTGGCGAATGACCTGGTGAAAGAATAAGTTGATGACTTACGACCACCGTAAACCGTAAAGGCCCTGCTTTTCACCGGGTGGTGGAGACGAAATTTGCCTAACAACTCTGTACCAAACGTGCCATCGCATGATTCCGCGAGTTGTAAACGTTTGGGAAAGAAAGCTAACCGTTGCCATTGCTTTTCCAGGAACAGCTGTAAAACAGATCCAACGGCTGTAACCGAGGGGTCGGCGCGATTGACAGTAACCTGTTCGAGATAGGATGAGCAAGGAGAGCTGAGTAGGCGACGGCATCCTTGGGTTCAGCTAACGCAGTGCATGCAATCACTGTCAACTGAAATTTGCGTTCACATCCACAGAGGAGGTCGGCTGTTGGCTGTCTCATGTACGCACAGTGAGGCAAGAAATGTCTGCAGTAGTTGCTCAGACCAATAAAACAAGGTGGTTGCCCAAAGGAATTCGGCTCGGGATATTTACGGATGTCTCTGAATTATCCCCGAGTGCATTGATCTGATCACCCCGGAACTTGTGACCCAGAAACTTTGTTTTGGTCTTACCTAGCTCTCATTTGTTGGGGTTAACTGTAAAACCATGCTGGGTCAAAGGTTCCACTAGGGTGTGAAGCTGCCTATGATGATCTCATGAAGGACTAGCCGCTGAAGTATCACTCTGATAGGAGTACTTAAAGTCCAAACCGCGTGTCACCTCATGAATGAAGCGTTAAAAAGGTTGGGCTGCACTGCTCAAACCAAATGGCATTCGGAAAATATTTGGAAAGGCCAAAAGGTGTTATAACTGTGGTTATATCCTTTGGCTACCGGGATATAGTGATGAGCACGTACCAGTTCTATATTACTAAATATGTTTTTTCATGTGGGTGGCTAAATTTTGCATGTGCGTCGTCGGGAAGTTGTCAGAGACGGCTGTTTTGTTTACCTCGCAGTAATCGCAGCATGGGAGCCGATCACCTGACTTAGGGGTCATGTTCAAAGATGAGGCCCATGGACACTCGGAAGAGAGTATTATGCTGAGTTCAAGCGTTCACCGAAACTTTACCCAGGCGAGCTTGAGTTCGTCAGTGGCCAACCGGCGAGGTCGTACAGAGACGCGGAGTCCATTATTTAGGGTATGGTGTGACATAAGAGGTCACTGGTGGGATTTTGTTCGATGTGTGAATGAGCTGTGATAACTCATTGAAAAAGTTCACAATTGGTCTGGGGACGGCGGTTTGGGTACACTTAGGTGTTATAGCTGCAACTGCTGCATGCGTGCCAAGTATGCCTAGCTTAGTGCTGAAGTCGATTGGCAGACAGCGACTCGCATTAACCAGATTCGGCCGGAAGGCCGGGGGTACTTGACTTCGAGTGCAGCAAACGGTGAGGCGGCAATGGTAAGTACCCAACGGCGTGTCCGCCGGCGGCCAAAATTGAGAGCTAACAACCACTGACAACAAGTAGTTATGGGCTTGCCACTTGCAGCACTGGGTGTAGGCTGTAGGAGTTTGGCACCTCGTCTTCTATAAACGGAATCACAATAATTTGCGTTCCCGTACCAGCCAAGAACGTGGTTGCGGTATCTACATGCCGTGTAAACAAGAGGCGACAGGAGGAACCGACGGTGATAGCGTTGTTTGTATTTGAAGGTCTGCCGTTGAGTTTTCATTGCGCTGATGACGCGTAGGTGCAGGGTTTGGAGAGCAGTTTGGTGAGGCCACAAAACGTTCGAGGTGACACTAGTCAGCCCTTGACCGCGGTATGCATCGCCTGGGCGATAGCTAACCCAACAAGTCGAGAAGCGGTTTGGAGGAATTTTACTCAAATCATGATGTACAGCTGCGATTTCTGTTCTTGGAGCCCCAATGTCCGTTGGACCAGTTTTTGAGGTGACCTCATTGTCGGAACCGCACGTGCCTACTTTAAAACATGGAATAGGGTGTGTTAGATTCAGGCAACCGAGTAGTATTTGAAAACGCCGCACTATTTGTCCAGCGGTTTTTGCCATCTCAGCAAGAGTCTTTGAACGTTGCTTTTGGCAATCTTTTAAGCCAGGGTTTCTAGAGGAGGGCTTCGTCTACGTGTGAGATGTCGATGAGTTGCTGCATCTCCGTTACCAGTGTTGTTGGGCGTTTGTTGCGTAGCTTCAATTCGTGGGAAAATCTTTGCACTCGGGTCCTTTAAGTGGGTGTCACTCACTTGACAACGGCTTTTTTGAAGGTCTCGTATTTATACCACACCAGCTGGTTTACCATAACACTGCAAAGCTGCTTAGTGAACTCACTCGAAAGCCCGACCAGCAACTGACAGAAACTTCCTTTAATCAGACAAATTTCCGTTGCTAGGAAATTCTGCTCCTAGGAAAACAAGCCGAAGGAGAGAGTCAGCTTTGAAAAATGGAGGGAGCACAAGAGTATTAGCACCGATGGAGAGACCGTCAACATGCTTCGATAGCACCTCAGATATTGGATAGTTGGCACTCAGCCGTGAGATATCAAAAATCACTTAGTAAACCGAATCAAGAACATCTGTAACCGCTTATCTTCTGAACGTATGCATGAGCACAAAAACAACCGGTTGCGTTCACATCATTAAAAATAATATATATATATATATACATATATGTGGGTGTCCAAGAGAACGAACTCGTCAGGACGCAGACGACGACTGTAGCGGAAAGTTCGAAAAAGTCAGTTTCACCAACTGTTTGAACTGGTTAAACAAAATAATAACCAGTCAGTACTGCTTATCGAAAACCTACAGGCAATGAAAAACTAAGGCTCAGCGCGTTAGCCCTTACGTATTGGTATCGACACTCGAAAATAAAGAACAGTGAAACACGTCCGGCTAGCGGGGTTTAACGGCAAGTTGTGGTTTTACCTCCGGGACAGATATTACGAAATGGATAGCTCAACTAAAACAAAGGTAAGTAAAATTCCAATAGCATCAAAAATGTACAACTGGATGCGACCAGCGAGAACAGTTTAATATAGTCGTTGCTAATCCAAATTTTGCCATTGCTTTCAACAGCTTCCATTGCTTCGATTGTGTGGACCTGGCTCCGGGCATCGTGTGCCTGGTACCTGTTACTAAATCATGGTGAAAGGCTTGTACATACAGAAAAAGAGAGAGAACTATTGAACGAGGATCTGTCTGTGTGTAAGCTCGTTAATTTAATAACAAGACAATCGTGCTGAGTCGGCCAAATATGTATGAATTCATCTTCACGCATAACCAATAATATGAACACTGTCCATTAGTTGTATGTCTCACTCACGTAAGTGAACCTACTTAACAGCAGAAAGAAGATTGTACTGCTGGCACACCTAAGAAGTTTTGCAGACTGCATATTTACTTGGAAGTTTACTGCTGTTGCAGATGGAAATGAACAAATCAAAAGCAAGGGACATGATCGGAGACAGCTTACTCCATTCGAAAACCCCGCTTACTCAGCGGTGATACCTGGGCTCCCTAATAGTGAGATGGTAAAATGTGTACTGCTGAGCAATAAGGAGGACGGAGTAAAAATCTACAACCCCCCTCTACAACTACACCATCAATAGGGCCAATTTTGCAGCTTTCCAAAGGAAGACATGTGCACATTTCGCCGCTTTTTGATTTACTTCTTAATTAAAAGATGTTCGCAAATGGATTTGATGTCATTACCTCTATAATGTTGCCAAGGTTTTCCTTTTGTAGTTTGTCCATTACGGTATTTGTTTTTAATCCATACGAATACATGTAAAGTGTAGTTAAGCACCGGTGGTAGTGATATTTTGCTACGCCACTTCACCATACGCCCTCCATCTGTCATTCGGCCGAATCTGGGGTCCGCCATGGACTAACAATAAATGGGAAGAGGGGAATAAAGATTTCTTATAGATGACAGTGCTAAAAGTGTACTGAAACTGCCACACCACCAAGCGGAAGGGAGTAGTGGGGCCCAGTATTTCAGAGTGAAGAGTTGGATGTAGAATGGTAGGCTTCAGCTGTTCGTGGCCTGGAGGCATAATCGTGTCAGTCTATCCCTTTTGTGTCCCCACGAGTGATTGCTGAGTTAATAATTCTTTTTTGAGGTCTGCTCGACGATGACCCTGTAGGACCAAATAGTACTTCACACCTAGTGCAGGAGGCTTGTGACCGTTTTTCTTACTGTTGGAATGACTGGATTAATAAACGAATACACACAAAGTTTTACACACATCACCGCATAAAAACAGCCGTCTAATTCTGGACGAAACCACACAACATACTTGCACACGCACGACATATAGAGCTGCAAGAGTGCACCAAGCCTAAACTAGATTTGGAATCACTTAGTTACAGACCTGACTTAACCTGCAAATAATAATTCGACCACAGAAACTTCAAAAGCGTACAGTGGGGTTTGTTCCACGCGTTCACTGTCCTTTGATAGAACAATGAAGCGTGGACCCCCTTATAAATTTCAGGTTCACGGATCATCATGTGGTGCCCTTTCAGTTGACACATCTTTATGGGCTTAAAATGTGCGAGCCGGCACATCGACAAGGCCTACTGGGACCCTGAACGCTTCTATGGAGTCTCTACGAAACCTTCTTCGTTCAAGGGAGGACAGGTTGAGATTTTCCAACCTACCAGCACAGTTTGTATGTTCCGTGCTTTTTCATGTTGCCGACATCTACACGCTTTCAAGGCATTGTTTATCATTCGGTAGGCTAGGATTTAGAGCTTGAATACAACACCCCGAGTGAGGCCCATCAAACGTTTTTTACAATACAATCAGCACTTTAGGATCGCAGGATGAGACGGTTCTCATGAGCCGAGAAAACCAGCCTCTTGCTTTTTCCGCCGCCAGCGCTCACTGCGCCGCATGGTTAAAGTCGCTCTGGATCAGATCCGCAATGTCTCTAACTTCAGGAACTTACGTTAACCTATTTGGACTACTTAGAGTGGCAAGATATCTTCGGGTGGAACCGCTACTCTTCTTGATCAGGTGCAGGCGTCCTTATGAGTGAAAGGGTATACCACACTTTGCTGGCCAGTCGGACATCCTTACTGAATCGGAATGAATAATTTTCAGATTTGAAGTTCCGACAATCTCCAAGTTATCAGCAAACATATAATGAAGAGATGGTAGAGAAGTGGTGAGGTTACTTTCGCAAAGTAAGTAGAGCTGAAGTTCCGGAACCACCCTTTATGACACGGCAGTGAATGCAGGTTACGCTTGCAGTGTGAATCACCGACGATGACCTTAAACAGCCTGATACAGAGCAAATCCGATGTCCATCGAACGATAACCGGCGCTATCCGGTAGAGTTCTAATTTCAGTGTTATCAGTATGTTATCAACCTAGTTAAATGTTCTGCAAAATTCTAGACACCTTACTTCCACGGGATCTTTCCCATTCAAACTTTGAACCATTTCATCTAAAAAGCATAGCAGGTTGGTAGGACAAGGTCTGTGCTAGACTGTTCCATGGTAATACGCATTCAACAACCTGTTCTTAGGTAGGTTACCGACAATTTTGTTTCCGATGAAGATTCCACAAACTTTCAGAAGAATGCAACTGAGACCCACTTGTCGACAGTTGCTAGTTGCCCCTCTATTCTCGCCTTACTCCTGGGCTATGGCATATGCCTCGCACCAACCATGGACCGCTCTACCTTCCTTGTTAGATAGGTTAGGCGGGTTGGTTACCGGAATAGAGAATACGCTGGCTAGCGGACGAATAACGACCGTGTGGATACCATCTAGCTCCGGGGATCAATGAGTATTCAACCGCTGTTATTTTCCCTGTCTCATTAGGTGTGACATCTTCATAAGTCATATAATCGACCAGTAAAGAAGTAAATCTAGGGTAGGTTTTTTCCGACTATCTTCAAGATAGACAACTGCCGAGTGCAACATGAAGTGTTTCGCTTTTTCTCGAGCGCTGGTAAGTAGGCTGTTATCGGAGAGCTTGAAGCTACCTATTTTCCTAGGCATTGCCGGCTTAGCTTGGATATATGCGTAGTACCGCCTCGGACTGACTTTAGCACCTCCACCTGATGCTGATTCGCAGGGTCTGTGGCACCATTCTAGATTTTAGGTGTATAATTCGCTTTTTGAAGGTACAGTAGAAACCGTTTACGGTCAGTCGCATTTTTTAAAACTACTCAAGCTTTTCATCCTCTTATGTGTCTTATATGTTTTGGCTGCCAGCCGGAGGGGTTTGCTTCGCGGGCCATGTCTGGTCGGTGGAGAGTAGTTTTATGTGAGAGGGTTCGCGTTTTGTTTAGTCCACTCCCTAGTCTCTTCTACCATTCCTGGTGGATGACTTCAATCTAGAGACTTTTTATCCATGGTCAAGCTGCCGACTTTAGCTCTTCCGAAGATGCCTGTTAAGTTGAAGGGTATTGGCTGCTGCCAGATGTGGAACTCAGAATTGATGGCCACATAATCACCTCTTCCAGGAGAAAAACACCCATTATATGCGAAGTCGTTTGCCCCTCGTGAGGGTACTTACCTATTCTGAAAAGCGAACTACATCTCGGTTGCTGACACAGCATGTTGTGGAGGAACTCCAGCTGGCCTGCTGCAAGACTTTCAGTAAAGGCTGATTCTGGCTCCAAGTCGAGACCACCAGCGTTGAAGTCTCTAAGAGTTATCAAGGGTGTGTGGTTTAATAGCAATGACCCCCAAAACTGAAATAAGCCCCGCATCCTCGGTGACTCACTAGAGTGGACCACGATACGCACTGAGGTGGTCTATGTGTTCGACATCACCACACTTTCTGTTAATTGGACGTTTGACTTACTGAGAGATGAGCTCTGTAGCTGCACATACCTTCTGGCGGTCAAAAGTATCATCTCTCCTTCCTGCCTTCTTTCAGGTCTATCTTATCTGTAGCCCCTATATCCCTCCGGATACAGCCAACTTTGCTGTGCATTTTGTCTTAACCATGATTCTCTGGTGGTAATTACGTCGTAAGCACTGGCTACAATGATTAATCTGCCCCGTTTTTTGCTGATATCATAGGTGTTCGTGCATTAGGTTTTCGTACGCTGTAGCTGCTACAGATAGTGGCTTTCATATTGGAAGACATCGGGAAGTACACGCAAGGGCGGATTCCACAATTTTCCGGCGACGAGGAACACGTTTGTGATGCTGTGTCTGGAGGCCGAAGATATGTGGGAGGAATCTGTGTGCTCGCCGTGAACTCGTTCGAAATACGAGAAAGAACCGACTGCAGGGTGCCCTCGGTAACACTTTGTTCTGCCAAAGGCTTTAGTTGAGGGCCCTAATCGCTCTCCTGCACAGGTCTGGGCGTCCTGGCAGTATCCGAAGCCCATACTTACAATAATAATGATACAAACTAAACCAAATAGAATACTGCATCGGCCGTCGCGCAGGAAAAA
>QNGE01003196.1:16388-69708 GCA_008508345.1 Paragonimus westermani
GTAACTGAATCTACCTCCTACAAACTGAGAATATCCTTTAATTAAATGGCGGATAACGTTGCGGCGAATAATGTTCGACGGACTGTGTGGTATACGCGGTCAGTTAATATCTTCCCGGCCAACCCATCCTTCCGATGCTTTCACAAGCACACAGGGAAGAGATTAGCCTTCAAACAAAGCTTTTTCATGTCGCTCACTTCGAATACAGTATGATCCCAACCCCGTTCATATTTTCGGAGATCTAGACTCGAAATAAGCAAGATGAAAACAATGGACCGGGCAAAAGTTCAGACAGCGCAGGGTAGGCATATAGCCGAGATGACAACAACAGTTGTCTGGAGGGCTTGAGATGATCGTGAAGACCGGACAAATACATGACCCTGGTAACGATGAGAGATACTCACACATGTACTCTGTTAGTCTTTCCGTCAGACAGTATTTTCTGGGCACTTGCGACTTCTCCGACCGTTTTTTCAACCAGGGTTCGACTAACACGGAGTTTCTGAACTAACCGCAATTCGACACATTATTAATATCTCCTACCACGCACTTAGCAAAGAATAGCTATAGCCATCCCAATCGAGTCTGTCATTACAGTGAACAGGCTGTTTCAGAGAATTTATGTAGACGGTGATAAGTTCATTTAGATTTCTGATGAACCAATACGTTTGAGTCAAATGACGAGTATCGCCTTGGAGATACAAAGATTCACTTGTAGATGTGGTATCCTCCATAAGCGACAGCAGCTAAATTTGGAGTGACACTGAGCTCTCATCTTATTGCGACCAAAAGGGGTTTCGGTTTGGCAATTATGACTTAGGATAACGTGTATTTATGCGTGTGCCGGTCGAAATTGGTTAACTTTGCGATCTTAACATGCTCCCTGCTGGGCGTGTCAAACGACTTCTTTGAACATCACTGTCCAAACAACAAAACGGGCAAGGAAGACAAACGACATCGCGGAGATCGTCATCAACGTGCAATCACTCTACACACTCAGTCTTTTTAACCATGGTGTCATTGACCAAAATGCACTGGACAACACTATACTGCCTCTGCGGCACATCCAGCCAAGATGGGTGTTGGTTGGTAATGAAAAACGGCACCATGGTTTATTATCTCTCTGAACCGAATTCAACTGCATAATTCATATGCATCCCAAAGTCAGCTACTGATACCGTTTCACTCACTGTCATTCAGTGTCAGGCCTGTAAATTTTTGAATGCCACAATTCGATATTTCTCTTCCATACTCTTCCCAAGTACCAATTACATTTCGAATATTTATTTTCGAACCGCCTTCTGACCTTCTCACAATGCTGTATGAAATCATTGGTCCATCTATCACAGCAGCTGTGACATCCTCACACCGTTTGCATAATGCTTCAGCTGACAAGTAAGTGGGGCTTAAAAATACTAAAAGTTTCTGTTGCGGGTCATACACCTTTATTCCAGCAATCAACCGGTCACGAAGGTGAGTTTGTAGCTGGGCTCGGAAATTACATCAAGCCACTTGGGTCTGGATTTTGAGAACAAAATCTAAATGTCCCAATTTCTTATATCCGGATGGTGTTAAGTTTAGTTTGTCCGGCTGTCTTAAAACTTACTGGATGAATGTGTATGTGAAATTGATTTTTGATGAATCTTAGAAAGGGGAAGAGGGTGAATTGAGAAATGACTGGCTTCCACCGAGTTGCACGCATCTTTGCCGTGTACAATGAAGAAGTCAGCGGCTTTCCATTCTGCCTTAAGCCCCTTGCCGGTGAACTACCGTACTCCAAGGCGTTCTGAATAGCCTTCGGTTACTCCCGACAAGTTATAATAATAATGGTATATTTCTCAACCCATTCGTGTAAAACACGCTCAGATAAGCGTGATCAGTACACACATTTTAACGTGACTACATAACGTACACGTAATTGTTAATTGTACAAGACATCAATATGGAAATACAGTAATAAAACGGACAAAATAATAGAGCAAAAATCTAGTTTATGAAGAGGCAGATGGTTCACTTATTTCTGAAACAATAGTTCTTAAGATTTCCAATATTCGATAAAAAATGTTAAATTGTTACATCAATTGTTGCTTCACAAGGCTAACGTAGGTCTTATGTTCAAGGTCATGCCAGAAAAAGGATTTTTCAGGGTGGAGAAAATGAATAGTCGAAGAATTTCGCCATTAGTTGATATGGATGGCTTCGGAAAAATACGTAGAAATTTTTGGGAAGATGAGGGAAGATAGGTGGGTACCAATTTTTCCGGAGAACTGGACGATCTTCTGGACTGGACTCCGTTATTTCCTCAAATCGACGGAATTTCACGAATTGCCCAACCAGTACAGGATTTTGATTCTCCGAACGTTGTGGAATGTTGTCTCGCATTGGAATTTACCGTAGAATCAAGAATGAAAGGCAAAATTACGTGATAAGCAGAAGAACGTAAAATGGTCATGTGAAGTATGACGAATGATGGAGTCTGACATTTTCTGGCTAAATCCTTTATATAACATTTACAATTTTGTGCTAATTAGTAAAATATATATCTCTAACAAATAATTGTTGTCGTATAACGCGAAAAGTGACCAATTCACAGATTATCCTAGTATATGACTACAGCCGAATTCCGATATCGATTTAGTATGTCCGGCCGTTGTGTAGAATGGGAAGATGTTTAGCAACACGGAAAGATTATCAGGTTGTCTGTAGAATAGGAAGAGGCACGTATTTATATGTAATCATATGAGGCGAACAGGTTAAGTTATATATATTCTCTAAACCGTTTTAACTTGCACAGCTATTGCGTAGTGGTTAATAGCTATACAGAGCTGATAATCGTTGAGTATGGAGTAAGAGTACCGGGATGGTTTGGTTACTACTAACGGGGATGTTTAAGATGCCATATGTAGTTTTGCTATGCAGCTGCAATTTTTCGACAAAGCTGTGTACAAGATCTATCCTGCTGGAGAAATGATAAGTTTCGAAATGAGGAATTTCTCAAATGGCTAAATTGATAGCTTTGATCGGTTCGAAGTGTGTGTGGCGTTACATCCTGTGGTATAGATTCACCCTCCGTTATTATTAGATTAGATCAGATGGTTAGATGTTATTAGGTCCGTTTTGAAAGATATCGTCTTCAGGCAGGCAGAGTTTGAAGATCAACATGACGTTCTTTAATGTTAGGAAAGTTTCTAGGCTTCGTTTGAATTGATGTATATTCTTACTGGTTCTAATTGCATGTGGGAGTTTGTTCCAAATGTAAGTATATTTCACTAGGAAAAAATTTGAACGGAGTTTTCTACGGGATTTAAGAGTTGCCAAAGTGAACTCTTTGTTCCTGATGTTGTATTTTGAGCTATGTTGAAGGCGAATCGCGAGTTTTACCTTAAATTTATTGCTATAAACTAGATTATACATGAGCGCAAGGTTTAGCTTGAGACGCCGTAGCCAAAGAGGATCCAGTTTAAGCGTCTGGCATCGTTCTCTGTAGTTCAACGAAGGCGGATAACCCACTAAACCTTTCGTAAATGCACGTTGGAGACTTTCCAGAGCTAGCCTATCAGACTTGCGCAAGTGACTATATATGAACGTGCAGTACTCAAGCTGGGGTCGTACGCACAGCTTATAAAGGTGCAGTCGAGCTGCAGGAAAAAAGAATGAGTGCCTGATGTATCCAATCGTTCGCTTAGTTTTAGCTACTAGGAAAGAAATGTGTTCAGCAAAATTGAATGAGTTTGAGTAACGTATACCTAGGTCGCGGACTGAGTTGGCAGTTGGAATAGCATGACCATCCAGCTTTATAAAGTCCTCTGGTATATGACAACCGTGTGTGACAATGGTGGATTTATTGGCTGAGAATTTCATCAGCCAGGTTTGACACCAAGACTCTAATGACATGATGTCTTCCCGTATATTTCCTAAAGAAGAATTGAGATCGCCAGTAGGAAAAGTATAGACAAGTTTGATGTCATCAGCGAATAGGAATAGTTTGCCATGTTTGATAACTTCACATATATCATCTATATACATAAGAAAGAGCAACGGTCCCAGGACGCTTCCTTGAATCACTCCGCTGGTGACTGGTCTGGGCGTTGAGCTGTTATCTCCTATTTTCACTGTTTGTGTGCGGTCCACAAGGTATGAAGCAAACCAGCTGAGTAATGGGTCACGTATACCGAAAGATGCCATTTTGATCAGAAGGCGCTTATGAGGCACACGATCAAAAGCTTTTTGCATATCCAGGAGTATGATAACAACTGCATTCCCTGAATCAGCAGATATTGTAACATGATCAAAGAATTCCAGCTGACACGTCATGCACGAACGTTTGCTGAGGAACCCATGCTGGGATAGGTTTATAAGCTTTTGTGATAATAAGAATTCAACCATGCGACATTTTATTATCCTTTCCAATACTCTGGAACAAATTGAAGTATGGTTAATGGGACGATAATTGTTGATGTTCTGTCGTGAGCCACCTTTGTAACGGGGCTGAATTATAGAATTTTTCCATTGGAGTGGGAAGGAACCTAACGATAGAGAAAGTGTATAAATATTAAGCAAAAGGAAAGGGATGTCATCCCCTCCGTGTTTGAGAGCAACAGGGTGTATACCCTCTGGACCAGGTAGGTAAGAGGGTTTGATAGTAGCTAACTGAGAGCGGATTTTTACTGCATCAACAGTAACGTGGCTTAGGAACGTGTTTGTTTTTACAGGGAGAGGTGAGGGCAATACATTTTCCTCAATGTTGAAGGAAGCAGCAAAATACGAATTGAAGGCTTCGCAGATTGTTACGGGATCATCTACGGTAGTTTTGTTCTGTAATGTAACTACTGAGATAATAGGGTCTCTTGTACAGTTTCTGCGTTTCAATAACTGCATCAACTCAAAGCTTTTCTCTTTGCTGTTCAATGCACGTTTTTCTTCATTCTGATGGAGCATTTTGGTCCTAGTTTCTATCGTGTCAAACATTTTGTGCATTTGAATAATAAGGGAGAAGTCTTGTGTTTTTCGATATCGTGATTTCAGATTTTGGAGCTTACGTTCCTCTTTTGGAGTGAGGGTCCAGTTTTTACCACACACTCTACGGCGTTTCGATTTTTCCGGGGCTAAAATGTTCATACAAAATCTGAAGTGTTCTGTAAATACTTCGGTTGCTATACTAGGGTCAGAGGTCAGAAAGAATGTGTCCCACACCAATGACCTCAACAGAGTGGCGAACGTATTCCAGTCGATTAATTTTATCTGGCGATAACTTACTATGTTCGATGCTATTACAGCTTTTAGGTCAAACATGAGGTTGACCACGTTGTGATCACTTCCTGGGAACCGTTCTAGGACGGATACTTTAGCAGAGGAGATACCTGTTGTAAAAATGAGATCTAAAGTGTGGTCTAGTCTGGTAGGTTCTAAGACATGTTGGCGCCAACCATTTACTTGGATACATGCAAGAAACTCTGCTTGATTTGCGGGGGCTGTGAAGGAGGTCCAAGAAATATTGGGCATATTGAAATCTCCACCAATTATTTTGTACTGCGTGGGCAATGTTGATACATAATTCAGTCCATTGATAAGATTGGTCATGGCGTCCTGAGAGGCGTTAGGTGGTCTGTAGACACATCCTAAGAGTAGTTCACGGGATTCAGTTGCCACTGATAGCCACAATGAGTCATCAATTCTATCAAGACACGGCTCATCGAGTATAGTTGCAGAATACTGCTCCCTCAAGTAAATTAAACATCCACCGCCACGTCCTGCATCCCGATTTTTTCGGAACATATGATAACCTATAACATTTAGTTGTGTGTTTGAAGTCTCAAGGGTACACCAAGCTTCAGTGACCAGAATAATGCAAGGATTATATAAGAAGACGAAAGATCTAAAAATGTGCATCTTATTGACCAGTGAGCGTGCATTCAAAAGCAATAAACTTATTGCATTTTCCTTACTCGACGTCATTTTTAGACCTTTGAAAATGTCCGAAGCAGAAGGGTCTTTGTGATTTAGAGACTTTGGTAACGTCCTTTGGTCTGATGCGGTTACGGTAAGCGCATCGATACCTAATGGAATATCCCCTGCGTTTGAGTCCATGACAGAAAATTTTAGAAAAGTGTCAGTAAGATGTATTGGGGCAATGGGGCTATGCGAAGTGGACTGGGCAGGGGAGGTTTGAACGGGGTGTGACGCAATAAAAAAGGGTAAGATTGAGATGGATTGGACGTTGTCCGCAAAGGGATCACGGAAGGAATTTAGGTGAGCATTAATACTGTGGGGGCTGTTTGTATTAAAACGGTCGTTAGGAATGGGATAGGCAACTCTGATGGGAATAGTGAAGTTCTGGTTAAGTCTTGCTTTAAAAGGTGTGTCACGTGAGATATTGCTATTGTTGGGAAGAGGTCGAAGATTAGGGGTTGGTAATAGATACATCCTTTTTCTCTCTGTGTGTGGGTATGGGTTCACATGCTCATTTTTTCCCTTGTATTGCGGTGGAGGTAAGCCCGAACGACTCGTAGGATAGTTACTTGAGGAGGGTTTATTGGAGCCAGTGCTCCTCTGACGGCCAGTTGTTGGGTTTCTTTGGGATCAGTATTCAGGATTTCAAGTGGGAAAGGGTACATGGTAAGAAGTTAAAAAAGTCCGCGGAGCCAACTATGTTGGTTTCCAGATATACGGAAGTAAAATAACTGAAGTGGCCGTACCACAGACCTAGTTTGGACGTAGTGGTAATAAAACACTAACTAAGCAATTTAGATGTATCACTGGAGCACGGTTTCACAGCCTAGTTACAGCAAGGTAATTGAATAACAGTAATGAGAAATAGGTTCACTGATGATGGCCTCAGTGACTTTTGTCTCCTATCAGTTCTGAATGCGCCAACAGTCGATTTGCGTCGATCCAACCGGTGGAAACTTGTCTGAGCGAGCTTACTTCCGTTTTACCACCCCCATTAATGAGCGACGTCTAGCTGTCGATTTTGGTACACAGGTACATTTTTGCTCTACCTCCGAGGATTTTTCGCGTTCTAGTTGGAGGGTCTAATTTATTTGTACATTGTCTCAGTAAGTACGAACGCCTTCTCATTGACCGTTTTGAAGACAAAATGATCTTCTCTGCCCTCAGATGTTGAGGAAATCATTTATTGTATGACCGGATTACGCGAAACCCGACATGAACTCGAATAGTTAACAGGGAGTTAAACGAGAATCTGGCAACGTTTTCATCCGTCCTCCAGGATCCCAGACAGTGGCCTTGAGGGAAAGGTCATTCGGGCCGTCAGAAAACGCACTAGGATAAAACTTATGTTGTACATAGGCTTCGGAAAGGAGCCCATAATAAGTTCTGACATGTCATTGTTGGCCGTTGCCTTCCGCTGTGGTGGCGAACTGCTCCACGATACATATGCCAAGGAAACGTATGAGAATCAAACTAAACTAAACTAATCCGTAAGTGGACACAGACCAAGAATTTAAGTTTGACACGCCTGCTTGATAATTTGCAAGCCCATGACTGCACTGGTAGACACAAGCTTGACACGTATAACGGTGGACGATTTTTTCCTTAAGCCGCTATAGACAAATTATTTGGTCAACCCAAGTAACGGTGTTGACTGTGACACAATAGCATTTAAGCAATAACTAGGCAAGTAACGATTACCTATTTCTAAACGAGACTTGCTCGGACGCTCTGTGCTGTACTCGGGAAACTATAAAATTCACGGAACAAACAGATGTCAGCTATACCTTGTCGACCATCATCAAAAGAAAAATTTTGTTGCAGCTCAAAACATCGATTAGTTGGAGGCGAACATGTCTAACAAACTGAACATGTGAATTTACATCGCAAGTCCCTTCGATAAAACAAGAACTGCTCAGATTCGTTCTGTGTGACGCAAATCTAGTTAATGGAAGTGAATGACGTGATTACTTCGAGGCTGGCGAAGCAATGTGAAAGGGTATGTGTCTGGTTGGGGGCAAACGTGAAAAATGACCGTGAACAGAGCGACGAGATACTATGACGGGGGTTAAAGTCATCCAGGAGGCCTTTCTCAGTAAAGTGAAAAAACGCGTGGTAAAGATTCCGGGAAAAGCCTTCCCGAGTATTGAGAATATGCAAACAACAGTTACATCGCCTATTTTCCTAGCTGTTGATCCCTTTTTGGCTACAAAAATTTCACCACAAGTCAGTCGATTTCAACGGAGATAACTGCTGGTTACCGGTGAGACCCTCTTGCAAATGAAAGAGGTTATGAAAACTGTCCACCTTGACCTCTGGGCTGATCGGCGCAGCGTATGCCGCGAATAAACTTGGTTTTTCAGAGCTTCCAGTATGTACCTCTGGCGTGAATGATGCGCACAGTAATTTTTTGAGAACCACCGTTTGATGTCTGTCCTCCAGGCACTGATAGACGTGCTGTATAAAACGTGCATCGACTGTTATCACTCTCTCTGGTGAGTATTCCTCTCCGAATCACTTAAAAGACACAAGCAAAGCGTAGTTTGCCTTGCACTTCCCGGTTTAATTTTCGCAAAAGCAATGCGGATTAACCCGTCCGGGCGGTGATAACACCAACCCATTTATCCAGTGAAGCGATCATACACCGGAGTTGCCTCTGCCGTTACCTGCACGACATCATCTGCACAAAAGATACGTGTTTGCTTTGGTCACTTCTATCACACACACTAGAAACCTTCTCAACGCGCCTTCTCTAAAATACCGCTTCAGCTGCACAGGTTCCATCTTCGTGAGAGTGCCCTTACGTGGTTAGTTACCTCTTGGAATTAACAAGTTATCTGATGCAATAGAGGCGAAAACAATGTTGTTAAACACCATTGGCACGAATGGGCATCCGTAGAACATTTGATCCACTTCAGTTAATCTTGTCAACAGGGTTTCGTCGTCAGGAGTCCTCTTTACGAAAACTGCGTTCAGTACTCGTCTACTAGATTTTATCAGACTCTCCCGGGGTCCACGATTGTGAATGGCATACGGTGACACAATGGCCACGAAACTGTTGATCAGTAACTTTTCAGAAGCTCGTTGAGACCCCCTACCTGCAGACAGCGCATTTTTGAGGTCATTATCTTTCAATCCGTATCACAATGCGACAGACTAACTCAGATAATATCGTAGTATCACAGACTCTAGTCATCAGTATTTCATTAACATTCAGTTTTCCACAAAACAGCTGTCTCAGAATCCGTTCTTTTTCTCTCTACCAGCATATATTACCCAACGAAGAGGATCAGGCTCCACTAGGTTTCACCACTATCCACATCTGCCGGTCGAGGTATCATGAAGTTCAGAACTGTATCTGACCCTTAACTATTCGACAGGTGTCCCAGAGTTTGCGGATGGTACCGGTTTGGATACCGCGCACCGCACTGATACGATACCCAAGTTTCACTGTGTGCGACAGCGCAGACAGTACCATTGATTGGTGGACAAACGGCACAGTTTCCATGTTCAGAATTCGGCAGTCCCAGTTGACTGTCAGAGAGTCCAAAACTGATAAAAGTCCCCGCCATATGAGCTGACCACCGGAGATACACGAACAGATCTTTGAAGGATTGCCACTCGATTAGCAGCAGTATATGCAGCTGTCCACACTGCCTCCGCGTATGCAAATCCCAGCTATTTGTATAACGCTTCTGACATGAAGATGGTGAACCAATCTAAATGCAAACCAACTTCGGATAATGCGTTTGCGGAAACCGCGTTCTTTTGTTAAAGGTTTCGATAATTGCGTGTATATAGCATGCTATTATCTTCAGCTACCAGGTGGACGATAAAACGGGTCGAGCTCACTCAAACAAATGGTCATTGGTTTGGTCAGAGCATAACGACTGTTCATGAACCGAGAAACGACGGGAATCCTGAGTTACTCAAGGAAAAATATGGAAGAAAAATATATAATTTCGGTATTTGGAAGTTTACAGGGCTCGGACTAAATAGGGGTGAGGGAAACGGTCAAAGTAGGTTGTGTAAGAACAAGGAGGAGTAACGTATCTCATTTGGGGAAGAGAGTAAAGCGTAGGGCCACCTTTCAACATCAAGCAAACCTCGACAATATCAAAATAACGCAACAAACCTTGAAAAAATCAACATAGCCTGCATGGAACGTCGAGGGGCTGGATGTTCAACATAAGATCATTAGCGAACTTATCAAATTCCAATTCGTTCCGAGACATCAGTTGAGCGACCGGTGACACTGCGATCAAATATGAAAAAGAAGTCTCAAACCAAGGGATGACTTTGTAAATCGTTTTTCGTCATGCTTTCTCTGTTGCTGGTTTAAATCTAGCCAAAGCCGGGAATTTTCAAAGCTGGGTCCTTTCCGAACCGCCAATTGGGCCGAGCTACCCACCACTTTTACAAGTTCGTTGGTCAGCACCGGTCTCAGCAAATTCTAGACCGAAATGCTTGAGGCTCCCTGTCGACGTAGCAGACCCTCTGGGCCGCCTTGTGGAGGCCATGAGTGACAGCGGAACGGGTAGGTAACACAGTTCGAGTGTGATAGAACCAGGCTTTCTCGTTCGGCTGGTGGACAGGATGTCTCATCCAACTGGGACATTCCTTTTGCCGGTTCAAGTCCGGTCAAAGTTCTGGTTTCACACTTGAGCCGCTTTCAGAGTAGTTAGTCGACCAAATATGTTATCGGGATCCTCTTTTTGTTCCACTCACTGTTCAACTGCCTGGCCTCACTACTTATCTCCATATGAATATTCACCAATCCCTGCTCTTGTTGCTGCTTGATTCTTCCGGATCTGAGCGGCTACTTATGTTTCCGCGACGTCGGCCACTCAATTCTGCAGCTCCGGGTCCGTATGAGAATCGCGGTGAATCAGCTTAGCAATGGACCTGTTGACTAATGAGGACGGCTTTTCCAATTAGAGCGAAATGACTATTGGTTCTTCCCGACAACACTGACAGGTTGCTTTGCCGTCTTTTATCGTTACAAACTATGCGACAAATCATTCACTAACAGCACATCCTCTATTGACCACAACTCCACCAGTAGTTCTGACCGACCTATTACCGGCCACTTGGGGCCTGCCTACCTGCGGATCACTGCGGGTTCCCTAACTTAAACTAGCGAGCCTATAAAGTAACTTCTGATTCGCTTGGAAACTGTGCACAACAGAAAATGGTTTCTAAAATAGATTGCATCAAGAGTACTCCAAATTACAGTAAGTAACTATGGGAATGAAAAAGCGGCTGAAAATTTCCAACCGCAAATCCACAAGTTTCAAAACCTTCCTCGGCTCTGTCCAAAGAATGTCGACCGGTTTGACGACGGATCTAAACGCAATCTTCACGTAAGCACATGGAAGGTGAAATGCGAGCTTAGATAAAAAATCACTTGTAGGAATTAACTTACCACAGTTTGGTGGCAGATAACAAAAAGGGCATGGATTCGTGCTGAATTAACGTACCGGTTTCATCGTAACAAATTTTTCACCCACTTTGCAGTTCGCTTGCAATGTTGTTCTAAATAAAGCCTCACAAACGGAAGTCCAATGTTCGATTTATTAAACGGTCAAAGGCGTTAATCTTGTCTTTTATGGTGAAGTCGTACTGGGTTTACAAACGAACTTTTGCGTACAACTAGAGCTAACACCGCTCCCCCTTCCCAACAGTTGTGTTGTTTTCCAAAATCCACCTGTCTGAATATGCCACTGTCACATACGGTGGTGAGGACACACATACGGAAGTTGCAAACAGTTCGTGGCGTCAGATCATTTCCTCACCAGATATGTTCACATCATCACTCATACCTCCAGAGGTACTGAACAATTTTCCAGAAATCCTTAATGATTCCAGCAAAATCGTTTTGGGGAAATAACGTTTTTAAAAGGATTGGGGCAGTACGTGAATAAGCATTGTACGTGTGGTTGCATGTAGTGCAATGCCGTAGAGAACGGCAAGTCACAGGTGCAGTTCCACACCACTAAGTATAACGACACGTCTACATGTTGTAGGTAGTGATGGTCATTTCTGCACGGCTGCTGGAAAGTATACAAAAGTTATGCATTCCAGATACTTGCCACAACAACATAACTTTCAGTCAACGAGTGCTTCCTGAACCAACCGTAAAGCGGTCTTTAATTGCCAACTTATCTTTCCCATTTATTGCATGAAAATAAACAATTGAATTCCCTTGTTCCATCACACCAACAACGGAAGATGGCATATACTGACAGACGTTAACATTTCGTCTCTTCAATTACCAACCCGAAAGTTTAGAATATATCAAACACGCAAATGACGAAAACAATAGTCGACGACCGGACTATACATAAAGGGAGAACTGCCATCATTTTCTGGGCAATCAAACGAGTGATTCAACGGGGTGGGCATGCAGAGGGTCAGACGGTGAACACCCATTAACGTCGCTCCTGAGAATGCAGGCAGTTGAGGACTCCAGCTGAACAATAACGAGTTGATGTGATCAGCAGAGTAGCTGGTTTTCATGATGATTATGGGATTCGGGCACACTCCTCCTGTTACCATTTTCTGCTGTGTTGGTGCGCGGGTCAGCTGCTTAGACACATGTTCAACCATTCTTCTTCTCAGATATCAATCCGCTCTGTCGAGGTGTAAGCCACCGTATTTGCATTTGAACCGTTAGATTGTGTGAAAGACCAGCCATTTCGGTGGGTCAGGATTATGAACAAGCTGTGTACCATTCGCTGAAATTTACCCACAGGAAGTGAGTGCTGTCGTTGGTTTGCCGTTAATATGTGGGTTTGGAATATCATGGGAGTAATTGTGGACGGAATATCTAGAAAAGTATGAAATATGCCTATTGTACTGTGGGAATCTGTTTGTTTTAATGCGTAAACGATGTTTATCAAGGGCGCCAAGGATATGCGCTAAATTAATAGCGAAATATTGTAACAATACAGAAACTGTTGTGCATGCGATTTAAACTTTCCGCTGATGTTTTCTCTCTTGTCATCTATTTCGGGTCAGCCACCTACGTATTACTTGGCGTGTTCCACACGACATGAACGTCCCTAGAACCGTGACATTCGATTCCTCATGGATTGACTTGTTTGGAACGATTAAAAAATGCGTTGTTATTGGGACTTTGATTTCGTGTTGCTATTGGCATTGTGCGGATCGCCGCCTCGTCTCTGTATCGCCAATACACTGGTTGTGACTGTTCTTCATGTCTTTTCACTAGTTTTGGACTGCGTCGGGACTGTCTGCGATCGCTGTCATGTGTATACATGTATCGCCCTGTTACCATTGGTGACAGAGGTGGGATGAATACGAAACCGAAATTCACTTCAACCCCGCTATCGACGGATTCGACCATCGAAATGAACAAGCTATGCTGCGAGGTTGAACCATCACCACGCCAACCCCCGTTTTACAATCCCGAGGATGACTTCGATGACTGGGAATTTAAAGTCAAAATTTACTTATTTACAGTGAACTACAAGCTTAACAGCTTCTGTATACCTAGTTTTTTGAGTGATGCGGTTGCGAAGCAATTTCTTGCCTCTAGTGTGGCCCCAGATTCACCACCCGAAGTTATATCGGAAACCCTACAAGCACTCTTCGGGCGCACGGAATTAGCGCCTGTTCATCGCGAAAGGTTCCACGCCAGGCGCCAGTTTGATTTCCGAAATGAACACCCTCCGACTGTGCATGGATGGCCCACTTTGGCTTATATATAGCCAATTGCACAAGAGGTAGTTCATAAAGCTGGGGTCTGTTTGCTGAATTATTGCAACATCTCGGTTGAATCTATAGTATAAATAGACAAAGTGTGCACTCACTCCCCAGAGTTATTGCAAGTAGCCATGCGATGAAACAAATACCGGCTTCTGAAGTAATTCGTCTGGATGGTGATTATAAGGTTTATTACATCCACTCACATGTTTCCTCACAGCATCCCGAACATGGAAGTAACATAACATAATGTTGCACCCAAAGATCACTCGTGCTGCTCTCACTTGGGCCGCCATTTTATCCATCACAAACGTTCTGACACGTAGGTGTTCCCCCATCACCTCCCGGAATGTTTCAAACAAATGACGCGAGGATGCGTATTTCTCACTTCGTACATAGGCGTACATCACGGGTCGTCCATGGCCCATGCCGCCTGTAACGAGGAACTGATACGCTTCAGGCTACGGCGGCGAATGTGGAGTGATGGAGGACCTACTTGTGGCGGTTAGTCCCATGAGTGGTATCGACGTTTACCACATCAGGGAACCGTCTGAATAACTGCACTTGTTCTCTGCGTGCGAAACATGTGCGTGTACCTATTGTTGCCGTCTCTGATGACACGCAGCACGCCGTTTTTCTCTATATGATGCAGGATTTGTAGCAGATTTTCTGCTATATCAGTGCACACTAACCCACTCACTTATCACTGGCGGTTTCAGCCGATGACGAATGTTGCAAATATCCACGGTAGTTATATACTTGCCATAAACATCCTCAGCACACTGCTTCAACTCAGCAGTTGGCGTGTTGTATTCGATAAGGTGTCTCGAGTGGTTCACATCACTGTCTGTGAGCCGACGAATCCTTGGATGGGCATCCTAGAGCAAGGCAGTTAGGTCGTGGTTGTGCTCCAACGAGAAGGAACTCACAACCAACCCGTTAAAGCGTGACTGGCAGCATCTATCGCGGGAACCGTGCAATGGGATGTATGTGAACTGAACTCATTAAACACGTCGTCCTCCATGGCTTTCGCTCGTACGTCACTTGTATTTTATACAGCGGGAAGCCGTCAACCAAGTAAACTCAACGGCAATCACACTCACATGATCATATTTCAAGCGTGCAATGCTTGATTTCTTGCTTGATCCAAGCACTACAGAACATTGCGATCCTTCATGTACCTATCTAAGCATCTTTTAAGCTCGCTGAAGCTAGCAAATTCGCGATCCTTGAAGACATCTTTAAAGCCCTGTAAATAATCCGTAACCCAAAATGGAATATAAGATAACATCGGTCAAATATTAATCACAAGTGAAAAATTCCTCACAAGATATCACATTTATACCGCCACAACACCTACAATCGCTAATTTCGATCTCGGCGCCTAATGAAGGACAAACCGATTTACGATCGACTAAAACAACTCTTTTTAGCTCTCCTGATGCTCTGTCATGGAAATCGATGACCATCACATTCCTAGGCGATACCATTGAAATATCGTCCGGTGTCCAATGATTCCTCATTTTATCGCCGTCTAACGGCAGATTTCACTCCCTGAGGGTAATTTCCATCGTACCACTCAGATTTGTGGGTAGCAGATTCAATCCAGCCGCAGCTGACAACCTAGGGTCAGCAATGCAAACCTTGTCGCGTGCTTCGATGCTAAAAAAATCTGCTGGTTTTTCATGGAGTATCAGCGTTTTCAGAGAACGGTGACAATTATCCACAGAACTCCGAAAACCCACGATCATTCATGTTCTACTTTTACTGCTCACAGTAGCAAACGTCTCTCAGACGGCATAATATGAGTCTGAGGGACAGTGTATTACGCCATACAGCGGGCAGTTAGTGCAGTTGCAGGTGTACTTCGACTCTGAAGCGTTCTTCCAGAGACCCAGATTTCGATCAATTATTTTACAGTTGTGTAGTTCTAGATCCTGAATTTGTACGCCCAGAGTTTCCCCAAACTTATGCTGCCGTGAATCGGAAGTCGCAAGGAGAAAGCGATGAATCTGCAAACAAACTTTATTTATTGATTTACTCACCGTTCACAACAGACTTCAACGTAACAATTAAAGGATTCCATGGAGCTGGACGTGAGAGCACCTCGAGCACAACCGCACAGCAGCCACCGGAGTGAAGGAGTGCGTCGACGGAATATTCCAGTCGACCTTCAGAATTCAAACAAGCGTTAGACTGGTTAAGCGGCGTTCCTAACGGTAATAGCTCAACATTGTTATCCTAGTGAATGTAACCTACAGGAGTAGAGATAGTGCGGATTCATTACACAGCTGAGAGCATAACTGAGATATTTATGACTGCCCACTAACTTTGATGTTGGTGGTTTGTAGTGAGTTTACATATCTAAGGTGATGTGAACAGGCGCGGTGGTACTGGCAAGGCAAATCTCACGTTGCGGGTAGTTTAGAATTTTGGGGACGTCGAAGGTGATCTCACTACAGGTGCCTGGTCTTGGTATGTGTCCATTGAGATTTTCTCCTACAACCTGGTGACCACACGCCGTGTCAGTTATACCAACTTATGGTTCTCCTGCTGGATACCAGCACATCCAATACCATTGGGTGCTTCTGTGCTGGCCTATGTCCAGCGGTTTTGTTTGTTCATCCGATTCTTTGTCTCCACTACTTTTTCTGAGCAAATGTGGTGTGTATGTAAGATTCTGCGAATCACAAATATTGTGGGGACTGCATAAGCCTTGGAAGTTAGGAATGTTCGAGCTCAGTA
The DNA here is from genome assembly GCA_008508345.1 of Paragonimus westermani. Lineage (NCBI taxonomy): Eukaryota > Metazoa > Platyhelminthes > Trematoda > Plagiorchiida > Troglotrematidae > Paragonimus > Paragonimus westermani. The sequence continues at coordinate 32,811 of QNGE01003196.1, forward strand.
GCTCTAGATAGCTTGTTTGTTTCAATGCGTTCAACTCCTTAGTCGCTATAAAGCTGCGACTCTATGTGACCTACTGTCTTATTGATTTTCACTAAAGAGTACTCTACACTAACCAACATTAACTCGCTTCCAATCCTGCAAAGTACAAGTCTGTCCATAGATCGTCTACGTTCTGGTTGATCAGCCGTTGATGAGTGAATATGCGACATATCTAGTACTGCACCTGACTCAGCACTGCGGAGAAAACCCGCGGATTTTGCCCTGGGAAATAAGTTTGTTCTGGTATCCAGAAAAATACAAAATAACTTTCGAATTAAGGCCGCAACTGGAAGCTAGAAGCAGGCGTAAAACATTGCAGACTGGTATTCTGGTTAATAACGCTAAATGTGCTAGAAAGCAAAATTTGACATATTTACCTCAAAACTAATGGAGGTGACAAAGTTACCATGAGCAAATTCTGCTACTGTGATGTTACTCGTGCGGAACGGCCGCTGGTTAAGTGATTTCAGTGTCCTTCGAGAGACGTAACTGAAGTTACTGAGCCCTCAAAAGATAGTGAAAGTTTGTTTCGCTAATTTTGAATACAAACGAGAACGGCCTCATTCTCAGTCGCCTAATGAAACAAACGGATTTGACGGTAAGTTTCAATCCTGATGTAATTATGTCCATCAGCGGCCGTACCACCACATCCAAGAAAATCGGCGCTAATCACAAAGTCCAGTGGTTTTTCGAGATAGGCGTTGTCCACAGGCAGTGTTTATCAATATGCTGGAAATCGAGTAGTGAAAACTAGATTGCAGAAAGCGCGTGTTAAATGAAGGTTCTGGAAAGAAGCGGTTTGTAAAAACGACTGAGTTAGAAGGAGTTAAAAGGTGTACAGAAAACGTTGGGCGCCAAGGCGACGGCGGTAGAAACCTCGCAGCTGAGCTCAGAAAGTATGCAGAGCGCAAGATCAATTGCACATGTTGGCGGGGTGAAATTTGACGGGTCGAGCAATAAAGAAGCGTTAAGACGTAAGCAAAACTGAAGGCACACATTAACAGTAGTTCATCGACGGGAAGTGATGACACACAAACTGCACAAGGGACAGTCATGACCACCTAACGGTATTAAGGCCCAGTAACATATGGAAGGTACTGTTCCTTGAGGAAACAATGTCTCGCATGTAGTTTGAGTTACGGGATCAGTCTTCGAAGAGGAGGCTTGCAGATGCTATGAAGGGGCTTCTGGAGGCAAGAAGAGGACCGATTGACAATAAGGGAATGAACGAAGGCAGACAGCGTGGTCACCATTTTTCTATCATGTGCACCGCTGTTGTCGCACGATCGAGTTCGGAATCCTCCTCAACAGTGAATATAGGTTTTTTCAGGTTCTTCACGGATATTTGGTAAAATATACGTCTACAGACGATATGTTTTTCTTCTTCATCATCCCGTTTCCCCCGCTTGGATTTCTGCGTTTTATATTAACTTCCCACTTCTGTTGTTCACAACAGTCTGCGTTATTCCAGAGTCTTGACTTTTTGCTAGCCCCATGGTGTTACGTCGTAATTTTCTCAGTTTGTGTCCTACCTGTGATCACAGACGCACGAAGCGTGGCCGCCAAATACAAGCTATGGTTAATTTCTTGCAAGCAAAATTCTCCAGCTAGAGCGTCCGCCATGGTGTACCTCAAAGAGATTTTCACACAACGATTTTTGATTTGCCACGCGATTTTGGGGGAGAGGTAATTCAATTACGGTGGGGAAACTTCACGAAAGACTAACGGTAGCAAATACACTTCACTTTGACCAACGGTGAAACTTCCTGTGCTAACTTCACTAGAAAACGGGCAGGAGGAGATAAAATCCTCTTCTTGCTGTTCGCTGAACGTTGATTAAATTGAACACATTTCCTCACTCAGGATTGTATTTTGGGAAGATAAAATACTTATTACAAGTAACAAACCTTACCAGGGCTGAGGCAGCGTGGCGACAAGTGAGTGAAATCATCACCACTAGCACAACACTGAAACATCCGAACACTTCAAAGTGTGGTTGTATCGGACACTACTGTGTCAACTGAAGCTGCAAAAACTACGTTGATTACTAGCACAATAAGTCGCCTTTCTGTTGGGTGTATCTGTTGGGCGTAACCATCGATATACTGAAGAGCGATGACGAGGGGCTTCCTGACGGGGTTGCAAAACAGTAGGATTCTAGCGTCAGAACACAAGTCTGGAAGCGGTTAGATCTGTGAGTTGTGGAAGATTCTCCCTAACCATCAGAGATGATCAGCTGGGATTGAGTACCACCTGAAATTTCCATCAATAATGTTGACGATGGACGATAACCAACACGCACGAAGTAGCTTGTATTCCACTGGGTACTATTAACCTTGTCTGCGTAGTCACACCTCGATACGCACATTCTTAATGGACCACGCATCGTTTTTCGGGAAATGTGCGTTCTACGCCTCTCTCACGGCTAATTTGAAAGATAGGACCATTAAACGGTGCGTCTAACTGTCGCTAGAGAATTATTTCATTACTGCACGAAATTTGAGGAGTGTCATGAGAGTGTTTCGTATCAAGAAGTGTAGTTCGCCCTTATAAAATTCACTGGCTTGTGTAATACTCGGAATTAGAGATTTTGAGTGACTCTAAAAGTCATATGTGAATTGAAAACTTCCATGCAAGTAATAAGGAGAAGACGTGGTGCTGGTAGCAGTAAACGGCCCTTATTCCTGAGTTAAGAAGTCGAATTTATGGATGTATGACAGCATTAACTAAATCACCGTCTGTCATCGGATGATAGTATTAACCCACAAAAAGTCATAAACTGTATGCCAACTGGTGCAACACTGAACAAACAGATTGGCGAACAACGGAAAGCACAACACTGGGGCCGTTCGTCCAATTCTGATGTACCTCGAACGCGACATTTGGATTGGCCGCTTGTCGAATCTTTTGTTGTTTCGGAGCTTGGATAGGCGGTGAGTCGGGTAGATTTTCACCACGACCCTTCCCCTCTTCTAAAGGCCCTTGTATTCATATTTGCCAACCCTGCTGACCGCCACAATTTTTAATGTCATCTTGACCTCTTACTCTGCTCTCCCATTTGAGCTTCACACGAACGAATGCGAGACTTGTGTGCTGGCCTTGGTTGCAAAGCTTGCGGATTCCCGAATGCAGAAGTAGAACGCTGCGAACTATACAAGTGCTACCCGAATAGATAGAAGTCAATGGCAGCATCATGTCATGAAGGCTGGCATCGAAGAAATGTGGGCTGTTTTTCTCAAACCCTTCTATTCACTGACAATATTCAGGCAGTCTTGTCAACTTCAAAATCACCAGCTATCACAGATGCAGTCAGGGGAAGGAAACTTCCGCCCATACGGTCGAGTTTGCACATCACACCATCTGTATCACTCATAAACGAAAAGATATCATATTAGGTGAAACCTGACATGAGGAATGGAAGTATTGCCAAAATACGGGAGGTGCGAGTGCCCCGATTTTTCTGAAGCGCCAGATGATACTTTATAGAACGATGAACATACGGATAATGCTTCTCACATGGTTGATCCCTGGGTTGTCCGGTTCCAGCCGACGTCAGTGACAGCAAACTGAACGCCTCTGTGTGCCCCATACACTGCTTCTACTCCTGCCGATAATGAGTGTAGGCAGTTCATTTTTCCTCAACGACAGTCCGCCGAAGTCCACGGTCATTGTGAATGTTTGGTCCTTCGACAAGTGCGCCGCTCTGTGGATGCGGCGAGTATCGGGTGGTCAGGATGCAGCTCTATTTGGATTTTCTCATCGTTATCCTTTTGATGCACTTCGTATGGTGACGCTGATTCTGACAGCTTAGGAAACTTTCTAAGATCTCATCGTTTTTTATCTTATTACGGGTGACCTCCACACGGACGAGAAAAGTTGGTCGTCAACGTCCCATTAGGACTGTTAGAGTAGTTTCCCAGTGTCTTTTCAGTTTTGATACGACTGAAGGAGTGGACACAGAAAGTGGGCGCCTCGATGTGGCCTCTCCTCTGCCAGATCCTTTCCCTGATCGATCTAACCACCATAAACGAGAGAGACAGACTAATCATCAGATTGCCAATCGGACACAGTCACGACCGTTCATGTTCCATACACGGTGGGTCTCAGTTATTCACGAAGCGTATGCTTGCAAGCAACTTAGAAGTAGTGAACGCGTTAAGCGCTGTTCAAAATAGATGCACGCAGGAAACCCGCGAACACACCATGCTTGTGAAGGGAACGGTCCTATCACGGGCTCAGGTTTCCTACTTAAAAATATCCATCATCTGAGAAAGACTAATACTTCAGCTGTTTTTCTTGTACCGTTGCCAAGGAAGACTAGCCTTCCAATAGTCACAGGCCATTTAGTCTTACTAGCATCCCAAGCAAGATAACACAAAGCTCACAAAAGCATGCCATTCCCGGGTAATTCCCAGGGAACGGCCTTTTCCTCTCTAAGCAGTACGATGTTCTTCCTAGTCAGTCATGCGCAACGAATTTGTTGATCTCTATGGATAGCCTAAAGGACAGTGGGCTCTTATCAGAAGCCACTTTCCTCGATTCCACCGAGGCATTCTACGGCGTTTCTAATGATCCCCTCCCAGAACTACCTCTTTTCAAGCTAGCAGAACTTTAAAACAGGAAACGGATCAGACCCCTCGGTTTCCACTCCGTTTGCTGCTGGATGTCATCAAGGTTCAATGCTCGATGTTCTTATGTTTCTTATTCACGTCAGCGACATTCTAGACAATATTCTCAGTAACGCCCTTCTGTACACTGCCGTCCAAAGATCTGGGAGACCGGTAATCCCAGTAAAACACAGATAAACCTGGAAGTGATAACCGATGGTCAGACGATTCCAGACCCCAATAAGCGATATGTCGCTATATGGGAACTTCATCAATGCTTTTTTGACTCATAGTTCCTTCAGTACCGCGGAACCATGCAAATCAACCCAGGAAAGATCCAGGCATCTGGGTGTCATCCAACTTGTCCTTCGCGCAAAAAAGGAGTTCGATAAACTTGGAATGATAGAACGGACATTTCTAGGCATAGAAGAGAAAGCGTTCTAAACACTTCAAGGTCTTCATTTAAGACCGCTGCTCCAGCACATCAGCCATGTCATATACACCGAGTTGAAGAGGGACATACTGGTTGTAGAACATGTTCAGCGTTTAGCTATTAAGCCAGTCAGTGGCCCGTGGAATCTGATTCATGATGCGCGACTCTGGGACTAGTTTTTCGACGAATTACTGGTGATATGAGTCTTTCACACTTCCTCTTCGGCATAAAATGCGTCCTGCAATTTTCAACATCTAACTTGTTAGTATCGGACGGTGCGCTCATGACAAGAAGCTTCATCAGATTCATCATTCACACCTTCCTTAGTCAGCAACTCTGCTTTCACAAGATTATCGATCGCTGGAATGACCTTTCTGAAACCACCAGTCGTCAATCTAGGGATGGTGCCAAAACGTTAGTGGATTCCCGTTTAATTGAAATCTCGTTAGATTCGTAACCCTACTCTGTTCTTGGTATTTGCGGTAGTCTTGTCGCTGGTTGTCTTTTAGGTCTACGGATGTCTGATGGTTAGTAAGGCGAGCAAACCGAGCGGAACCAAACAAATCGGGCTCCCACACTAGAACCCGCGTAGTGTTGGTGAAATCGCGTGGAAGTCACTATTCTTGTTCGTGACGGTGGTGACAACTAACAAAGGAAAGCCATCCCAAAGCACACAAAAGGGTATATATATATGTACCAGATTGCTATGGTAGTGGGTGTGTGTCGAACTGGGGCTATGTATGTGTATATGGTTTCCGATTTCGCCGTTTGACTTCGTAATGCCTACAAACAGTAGAAAGCAACTGAAGAAATGCTCCGAAATATGCTCGAGGGGTATATTTTGAAGAAAGTGTTCCCGACCTCTGTTCAAATGCCTGTGTTGTGTATTGGATCTAAACACCACATAAAGCTTAAGTCTGAACACGAAGACAGAACTTGACATAGATAAAGGGAACTGACCCAATACAGTTAAGGAAGATGTGGTGGTTTAGTGTTCCACTATAAGGAATGAAGGTATCGGAAGGGATTTACACAGTATATGGAAACTCAGGTGTGAATAGGAAGTCGAGATCTGATGAAAAGGAAAACAAATGACTAACAATAGTTCGTGGAGGCACGTTGGTTTAGTTTTCCACTCCACCAAATGAGGATTCTCACTGATACTACCTGTCGTGTGTCCCTCAGATAGTCTCGATGTCACCACCGAGATAATTCCAGCAACAGATAAATAAATAATTAAAGTTGCCGAACTAAACGGTTGATTCCGCTGAATTCTAAATCTTCCAAAGATTTGTAGGCCACCGGCCCTGAACGCGAACTCGGAAGTGTAATTTTTGAAAATTATTGATCACTCTGTGTATCGAATAACCTCGTTCAAACATCATGTGTACATGTGAGGTTGAAGAAGATGAAAAGGCATGAATAACAATAAAGAATATGAAGTAGAAAATAGTGTACAAGACGCTACACTGTTCGAAAGGGACTTACGTCCACAGCAGAGATATTTTTTCACTGCGGATGAAACTGGGATACATTGAAATGCACAGTTGATTCCGTTAGCATATCACCTTCCAGAAATAAACACACAGGAAACAGAGGAGAGAGAACGCACCGGTTGCGACCTCGGAGAACAGTTGTACATTATTGACTGGTTCAGTTCAGTTGCTTTAAACATCAGATGTACATGTGGATTCGGAGAAGATAATAAAGGCGAAGAATACTGAAACTTATGAGGTACAAAATACCGTTTTGCTTCTTCGCGGCGACCTTGAAATCTTTTACGCGTGACGCTGCGTCTTTTTAAAATAGATTGCGGGTGTTTTTTGCTGTTTTTTTGCGCAGTTGTTGAGTGAGTCGTAGTGGAAGCCTAGCGAACAAGAATAGCGCAAACAATGATCACGTGGTGAATAAACTCACCCTGTTCATTTCTGATTCACATTAAGTGTTTTATGACTGCAAATAAACCTTGCGGAATCACCTTGGTGATGCTCAGGGCAGTTCTGAAGATTTCAGGGGGACCTCCAAACACTATTATAGAGCGGCTTGTAAGTGTAAGCTGAATTAGGTCATCATGAATTCTGACTGGGGATTCTCGAAACCCTCGGCAATGTTGATTCATGAGAAAGCCTGGACACGTCATATCGAAATACCCACAAGACATCGCCCAAGAAAGACACCCTCCTTGCTTGTTCTGGTCATCACGAATGATCGAGGCTCATCTGGTAGATATATCTACCTTAAGGTCGACCTTCGTAAGTACCTAGCAGTAAGGATACTTACTGCGTTAGTCTGCTTCCTGGAAGTTTCGGAATAAAGTTTCCGTTACAGCATTTTGGGGCCAGTAACAGATGAAGTCAAAGGCTATTAGCATGTGGTCACTATGCCACAGCAGTGGGTTAACATCAGCTCACCTTTTAGATATATTTACCCTTTAGGTTATACTCTATAGTCAACCACCCTATAATTATAGGGTGGTTGCCGAGGTTTTCAGAGAACGCTACTCAACAGTCTACAGTATGGTTCCGCCAAACGAACAGCCAATTCTCCCGCGAAGACAATTCCAATACCCACACCTGACAGTTGACTTCTTTGTGCTCGACGTTCAGGATCTCTTATTTTATATCAATTTGCACAGTGCCGTGGTATCGGACGCGACCCATCCTAAGACCTCCAAAGAGGCGGCCCTCGGTTTGGTGGTGCATCTCTTTAATTTGTCCAAACAGACAGTTTGGACAAGCACTCTTCCGAAAGTATGGAAAGAGGCCACTGTCACACCTATATTTAAAGCAAGCGATCTTCATTCTCCTACGAGTTATTGGTCGAACAGTCTTACCAGCATCCCATGCAAGATATTGGAGTGATTGTTAAAAGGCGTTATCCTTTAGCATTTATTCTCAAACAACCTATCCTCTCCGACCCAGCATGACTTTGTTCCCGAGCGTTCATGCACAACCAGTATGTTAATATTCATGGATGGCCTAGAGGAGGCCAAAGACAATGGCCATATCTTGGCTACTATCTTCTTTTACTTTGTCAAAGCCTTTGACCGTATCATACTGTTGCACATAAACTAGATTCTTGTGGGATGCAAGGAGAGTTTCTCTGCCCTTGGTAACAGAACATTTAGAGTAAAAACCGGTTCGTGCACTTCTTCCGTGTCCCCGATTTACGAGGGAGTTCCTCAAAAATGGGTACTTGGTCCACTGCTGTTTCTGATGTACATCAATGATCTCCCCACGCTTATGTCTAGCAACTCGCTCCTCTGTGCTGCTGATTCAAAAATCTGGGATGCTTGTAACCACAATGCATTGCGAATTGACCTTGACAGTATTAGTTGCTGGCTAGATGACTCGAGTCTCTCTTTAAATGACAGCGAGTGTGCACACATGTCACCAGATGGAGACTTTAAAATGGACCTAGGGACACGGCTACCTTCTGGTCTATCCTCCTCTTATCACTACCAGTTGGCCACCAAAAGAGGATTTGTGACTCTTGGGATAATGAAAGGAGCCTTCCCACGCATAGACAAGCAAGCCCTTCAAGAGCTTCATGGAGTCTACACAAGACCACTACAACAGTATGCTAATCAAGTCATTTACACCGGTTCGAATAGGGACGTACTCGCCACTGAACGTATCCAGCGAATAGCCACCACAATGGTCACTGGCCTGCGGCATCTCTTCTAAGAGTCCCGCTGTGAAATTCTTAATCTTTGATCACTTGAGTTTTGAAGACTCCGCGATGACTTATTCTTACACATTCCCTCTTTAGCACCGAAATCATGCAGCGATTCTTCACTTCAGTTGGGGGATGACAGTCGAAGATGTCACGACAAGAAGCCTTATAACCTTTGACCCCAGACCTTTCGTAGGAAATAGTTCTTCTTTTATAGAGTTATCAACTACTGGTACAACCATCCACTAGAGTTTGCTAGATGCTCTTCTGAGGACCGTCTCAGAGTGGTATTGGATTCCCACCTACTTAATAAGCTTTTGGATTAGTAATTTTCCGTGTTCTGCTGGATTATTGTTTTACTTTGTTCTGGGTACTTTCTGTAACCCCCAAGAACGGTACTACACCCTGTTTTCAGTGACTGTCTTTCAGGTCAACAGAAAACCGCCGGACATCGAAACAAACAAACTAACTGGATCCGGGTAGTTTGGGCCAAGCCTCGAACCAGTGTACGAACCGCTGAAATTGCTGAAGTCCACTATTCATAAATTATCTCCATTGAGCCCGCTCACGTATGTGTTACATGTCTCTGAATCACCTCCTGGCAGGCTGCATCATTTCAAAAATGCCTACCAAATTTGTGGGTGCTCTCTCCAACATGTACACGTTGACAAATTTCCGAGGTATTACGGCTTTCTTTTAAACATCTTGACTTAATACTTGAAGGACATTCAAAAACGGTCGAATAGAAAATTTCCCCATACCTTATTTTGTTATGGACGCTCGCCGGTTTCCTTTCTAAAGGCTGTCATTAACGAACGCGTCTTATTTTCAACATACTTCCTGATGAACTCAGGCCTTTGCGCGGCAGTATGAATGTATCAGTCATGTTTTGTTAAAGGGTCTCAAGCAATGAACACTTGATGGGAAATCGTGCAGTGTACACAACCGAGGAAGATTCACTCTTCAGGTGATTTTCTGCTTTCGGTTTCCTGTCTGGTCACTTGGTTCATCGCGCCCGGTATCCAATTTCGAAAATTTTCTGACATACACCTGACAGTCAGACTCCAGCGAAAAGTGAAATATCTGAGTTAATATTGAAAATACGACAATATGTCACTTCGGTAAACTGAAAGAAAATACCGCACCGATCAATAACATCATGCGCTTATTGGTCTGTGGTAACTGGGTGACCATCAAATTGCAAGATGGACTTGTGCGCATTTCGACTAACTGAACAATTCTCAAGACGCACAAAAATGGCATATTTCAGTTGTTGTTAAAAATACGAAGATATGCTACGTAATACGGTCGGCCGTCTTAGTGTACTGCTAGGTTTTTATCTGTCTCGCTGGATCTTACAAATGGATGCGGTTTAGCAAGGACGTCATATACTTCTCTAATTATGGCTTCATATTTGTTGTTTGGCTCATCCGCCATGCACAAATCACTTCATTGCAATTAATTTATTCAAGGACAGTCTACCAACAGGTGTTAGTAGATTGTCCTTATACAAATTAATCCCAGTGATCTTACAGCCATGTGGCTCAGTGTGAACACTTGCCAGTAAAGTTCAGTGGCCTCAGATAAGTTATAAGCGAAGTAAAGAGAATTTGTAAATGGATTAACTTCTAGCTACAACATGCAATGTCGTCACCTACTTGTAGACCCAATGCGGTTGACGTAAAACAAAGCTTTATTAAGCTCGTTATTTTAATTCCGGGTTCCAGATAGGTGAGATATCATGCAAGAAAAGTTGCTTCCCCAGCCGTCTTCTAAGTCCGGGATAAACCAATTAGTCCGTGATATCGGTCGATTTTAACAGTATTCAAAACTCTACCGACTTACACATATTTGATGATAACCAGGCGTTGCAGCTTTCTTGATCACTCGTCTCAAGCATTTTTGCAGGTCGCCATGTGTACATATGTGCAGATTTCAGCTCTTTTTTCCTTAAGTCTTGATTTACAGCCATGCTTCTGCGTTTTGCCAATATGCTTCTCCACAGCTTTTGAATATTCTCTATCAGAATGTCGCACCCAGATGTTTTTCAGTCTCACATTTTCAATTCATCCATGAGCTTCTCGCCACACGTAAGAACTGAATAACAGCTTCTACTTTCCGATCAAAACAAGGTCAGGAATAAATGAACAGTTGGCTTTCATCAGATCGATATAGACTCTAAGTGTCGCGATTTATTAGTCAAGTTTCCTCATGAGTTTCGTATACTACTATTCATTCGAAAACGTTTCCTTGGATAGCAGTGTTAAAACTTTTCCCACCACCATGTCGATCGTCATTTCAGAGGAAAGTTTAATAATACTATTCGTCGTCGGATGACAATAGATTTGTACAATAATGCGCCTGTAACTTAGAAACTTCTCAACTCATGTGATGTATGCTTGAATTGAATAATAGTTTTGAACGTAGCAGTTCAGTTCTGCTTAATGTTTTATCTGTTATGATGTTATTTCGCATGTTCTTCTAGATAAATGAGCTCCCAGTTCTCTTCTGTTCTTCCCGTGTCTAGTTCATAAACACCACTTGTTTATTGTTCATACCTGCGAACTGCAAGCCTGGCGCCAATAGTTCTGCTATGGAGTGACAAAGGGTTTGTAACACATTAGAACATGCTTTATAAATTCTGTATACTTACTTCCGGTCCTTATGAATGCTGTTTGTATGTGTGGCTATATTTCCGAATCCCTCCTTTGGTATTTTACTTAGATGTCTTATTTTATGATATGCACTTGCTATTATTCCACAAAAATTAAGCAGCTAAAGCATGCCTTTGGGCAAGTCGAATATAATTACGTTGCACCGTAATAATTGGGCGGTTAAACTAGACAATACACATGATCAGGTGATTGAAAACCCTTTGTAATGTATTTGTGGTAACGCTGCTGGTGACCAGCGGATAACCAGAAAAGAAAAAATAGGTATATTAGCCGTCTTGTAAAATGCACGGTATACTTACTGAACGACACGAATTCCCACGGAATGTCATATGCTGCTGCGCTACTCTGAGCACTTCGCTACTCACTACAAACGAACGTTCTTAGAATTCTTTGATATAGTTAAAGAAATCAGACGTTGACACCTTAGTGCTCAGTTTGTGAGACACATACATGTTATTCATTTGTAGTTTAAAAGGCATAATATTTCACTATTTCATCCCACGGAATTTGATTACGATTTATCGTGGAAAAACAGAAAGATTGCAGAAGTAGTTCACTTCGCAACAATTTATAATTATCGTTGCTTGTCTTCTTACCAAGTGCCACCATAGTCTGTCGTCTGAATTACGTCTAACCACTGCAACAACAACAAGCTTGGTATACGTGGCGGCCTGTACGTTTCATCCCTTGTGAAAGAAGACAGATAATAACGTTTTTTTTAGCAGCTTGGAATGCCTGCATTCAGCAGTAAGTTCTACTTCAAAGAAATGATGCTCCGCCTATCATTTTATCGATGGCTTAAAGCTGCTGGCTAGAACTCATTCTAAGATGCCGATTTTAAGGGTCCAACTCTTGGCGGAACTTCAGAGATGCCATAATTTTTGATTGCGTATACTAACACTTTTCTCATCCCCAACTAGGAAAGAGTGGTTGATCGTATTTATCAGTCTTATTAAAGAACTCTGAGAAATTCATCTCTGCTCGTTGTTATTTGTTGCTCATCATTGTTATGTTTCATTTTTTCTCAAACAGTGAGACTTTTACCACCCTGAGGCTAAAGTAACTGTGCCAAACGTTTGAATCAAGTTGGAGCGTTCTCCAAATGAAATATCTGTCAGTCTGAATAGTTGGTCTGTTTTATATACCTCGAATCGTGAATTTCAAGCTTTTTACTCACTCACTTCTTCGTACGATGAAAAACATTCGACTCCACCTGCCGAGCAACGGTACTCGTAATAGAGACGTTCTTAATGAGACACTTGGTGATGCAACACTTTTGGTTTCAGCCGACTCAGTTGACTTATCTCCCTGAACCCATGTAAAAAATTGAGGTAACCAAGATATATCAAAAGAAGAATGTGTGCCTTGTAAATAATTGCCAGTATCATTATCAAACTGTAGATCTCGAAGTAACCGCAGTGGGGTTGGAATAAATTTGGTGAACTGTGGCACACGAGTTCTGAAGGCGCAAACGTTTTGTATGTTATAACGTGGTAAGCAACAGTAAAATAGGGTTATTTTTCACGGGATGATAAAGTGGTATATGTTGGAAAATTCGCTACGACGTTTAGAATCGTTCATTTGCAGGTGAGTGCAACTACTTATGAATATTTCATCGGCTGTGGTTCTTTGCAGGGTTCAGTACATTTCCGTACCACGCAGCTCACATTTACTGTTCGAAGTACCCTCATATGTTAGAGGAAAGCGGTCATGCTTTTCGTTTTTTAATCTGCGACTTCTCTAGCTTTACTCAAGACAAATCAGTATCGTTGAATCCTCGCCTATGTGTACATAAAAACCTACTCAAAGTCAGAGAGCTTTTTGGCTCAAAGGCTGTCTTCACTCCTGGTTATCTTTGAGTCTGTTCTCTTCTATAAGTGTGTTAACGGGAAAATTTGGTAGCACCTGCCTTGATGTTCGTGTCAAGTAGTGTTTGCCATGGGCGTTTGACCTACCTCTCATAGAAAACTCTCGTACTCCTGCGGGTGTGGACAGTTTCGGTATTAAGCTCACCATTTGACGAGTAAAACTTTGTCAGTGTTCTTATACTAAAATACGCAGGATGTGCTAAGATGAAATATCAGGATTTTTTGTATAGAGTGAATCTTGCCTGACGAATTTTGAAGTGCTACAGCAAACCTTGTACTCCTAAATCCTTCATCACAAACGGTCAAGTTGAGACTGTAGACAATTACACCTACTTGAATAGCACTATGCTATCAGTCTGTAATGAATTTTTGAAGACGTCGATGAAGATGAGGAAGACGTTTGTCACTTTTGCCGATATTCTTCGTCTGTGTCGTCTAATTGATGTACAGCCGTCTGTGAAAGGAATGATTTATGGTGGTTACTTATGAATAACCATAATAATCAGTCTGAATTACGGATTGTTTGTGATAAATGACTTATTGGTCAAACACGGTCTGATCATCACTGCCTTCGTTCTACATCACATAAGATGATCACTCGATGAGCGTGGCTAATTATCAGCACAATGTTACGAAGGCATTGGACGCGTCGTGAAATAGTCAGATGATAAAACTGTACAGCCGTCGTTAGTTGTATCACGCGGTGAATATGCCAGCTAATCGTTTACCGGGCGGGACGCGGCTCACGATGGGGAACAATGAGGATACCGATTTTTACCGACTGCTGCAGCTGCATATTCCCTACTCGGCTTGAGATTTCTTGATAACATTACTCATCATCACACCGTCGGTTGACACATTTGTAATCGCCACTGTCACCAACTTTTCCAGCTCTGACAGAAGTATGACATTAATTCACATCGGTGTTTTTTCACATTTGGCAAGGGATAGAGTAAAAGACTCTAAACGTGAAACAAACGAAGTTTTTGAGGTAGGAAGTTATCATTAGAAACCATTTCTAGAGCGGAGTCATCCGGTGTTAAAGTGTTATTTACTTTGAAGGCAACACCTGAGTTGCACGTGAGAGTAAGACACCCCCCAGGCAGCTTTTTGAGGCCGCTAATATTTTGATTTATCACTTGCAATCATTTCACGGAATACTCAGGCCGTCAAAAAAGTGCGCTCAACAAACTAGAACCTCTTGTGACGTCTAAAACCACCGTGTCTGCTTGTGGTGGTAATGTTACTCGGGGAAAGGTCCACAAATAATGGTGATCAACCCCTGGGTTAGTGACTTCATTTCTTTGCACCATATTATTACTTGTCTATCTTACACCTTAAGCCGGTCGACTGCAATCTTGACAGTCGGTGTTAGTTTGTGGCAGACAATTGAGTATTATACTTAACACATGGGCAAACCGCTCAATTCAGTGAATCCTCAGTAACTGTTTACGCCAACTGTCCATTTCACAGTCTTTTGTTTTCTACCCACTAGTGTCACTTGATGACAGCAAGTAAACACCTACATCTACGGTCGATTATTTGGAGTTGGTCTGGTTCTCCTTCTGTGGGAAGCTACACTTCACAGGCTTACAGCTAAACCCTTCTGACATTTGCCTCGTTTACATTTTTGCTTCAGGATATCAGACCTCTACAGCTATAAAAGTCTTTTGTTATTTACTATACTAAAAACCTGAAAGACACGAGCCACTGTTTTACATTTTACACTGTGACCACTGATGATGCAGCTACCCAAGCTCTTACTTACGTTGGAGGACTAATCCAGTGTTTTTTAGGTTCTGCAAATAATTGGCGATTATACAGCCTCTGGCAATGTTGCAGAGGCTCGGCAAAATCCGACAAGGCATCCCCAATGCTAAATCTGTTAGACAGTTCCCCATAGACGTCGCCCCAAGTCGAAATGTGAGACGTGAGCACTGACAGCACATACACATACTTGTCTGATGTACTTCAAAGTATAACCCCTCTAGAAGCAAGGATCAATCTAGTTAACTGAACACATCTTCATAGCCATGATACACAGCACGTACGTACTAGCGATGCGTATTACGATACCCCAGAGTTTTCCAAACCGTAAAATGTTTTCTACACGTTACCAGCCAAAATGAAACTCAGTATGTGCCACTCTTACTTCTGCGAGCCGATGGTTTACAATGGATTTCAGAACCCTAGTTGTTACTATGGACATGCAAACCACTATGACTTTCACGAGTCCCTGAAGCCCTATCAGAGTAGAGGAACCGCTGTAAGGTGAAAACAACACGAAAGGATGTTTTGAGTTGCCAGCGCTAGTTGTAATATCACAGTTAAAATCCATACTGATTCTTCATTCCTCTAAAAATATCGGTAAAAGGTCACCAAAGTAAGCAGTCTTACTACTTTTAAAGCGTTTTTCATCTGCTGGTCAGGACACGGTTGTAACCACACGTGACGGTAGCACGATGAAAGCAGAAAGTTAGCCCTGCTGGTCTTCACTAACCTTTGCCAGCATTCTAACTTTCTAACCTGAGTATGCAAGAGTGTGGTGATTTTCTTGTTGATAACTTCAATAGTACAGAGGCGCCACCAGCCAATGATGAATATAATTTTCAGTATCTACTGCTTTCCTTTGAGACAAAACAACTTCCATCTGTGAGCCTTCTGGGATTACTGAACTTCTGGTTTGGTGGCTACGGTATGTCTAAACTTCTCACGGCAATCTTACTTGTATAGCCCGTCCGGTATCTAACGTCTCCGGAGGCCTCTGTGAGGTCCGCTGACAGATAAACCCTGGAATTACTGTGTTGTATGCCGTTTGTGAGGTTTACTTTCCGTGAAAATTGATTTATGAAAAGCTACAGCTATCTAGCTTGCTTTCTAAGCCCGATTGCTATACCTCTGTCACAGTAAGCGTAATCAGTTTCTTAATATCCGACAGTTACGGTCTGCAAGATTATTACAGAGAGCAAGCGGGGGGTAAAACAACGGCGGAGAACATTGCGATATGAATTGCATTACCTGTTCCAGCATGGGCGACAACCTTGGATGATAATAGGCAAAATGCAGCAAATAGCCGTATAATCCATCAAAAACCGTGCTCGCTCTGGAGAAAGATGGTGTCAAGTGGAACAGTGAAGCCAGTGACGTCTTGAACTAAAGCTGGCTGAAAACAACTTGTTGGTTTTGTACATCTGAAGGAGCTGTACATCACTGTTCCAGTGATTTTACATTTAGCCAAGCCTACAACCTGAACGAGATTCGGCGTCGTCAATTCAGTTGGTTCTGGTGTCCGGATGGCCATTTCGGAAATATGTGTCAGCCAAAAGAGAGCAGTTAGATGCATGTCACAGGGACTTTAGACGCTACCACAACCATTGCAGACTACCTAAACCCTGCCAAACATATTTCACCGGCATAACTGGTGTAGAAAACCCAATTGACTTTAGCGGATTCGGTTAGTGTTCCACTAACCATGTTTAATACATCCCTATAAACTTGATTTAAGCGGCCAATATCAGGTAGACCAAACAACTGTCACGCGTTTGACATGTCACAAATAATGAAATTTGAAATGTGACAGACGCTGATTTTCGTTGTTGTTTCCAACATCAGAACGAAATGGAGCTGTCGACCTATTTCTCAAGTGCAAACATTACAGACACTTACGACTAGTTGTTATCTGAGATTAACTCGGGGACAGTTCAAATAAAATTTTATTTTCAGGGAGCGAAATTTATCGAAACAGTTCCATTATTATGAACTACTCCTATCTCAAAAACTGTAGACGCATGACTCGTAAAGGATGTCAAAATGTCTAGGAACCAAATTAGGAAGGATAGAAGGGTAGGGGTCGACAGGTCCATATTTTTAACCATAAGTACTGCTGGATGCAACAAGTATGGCGAGATGGCCCATGCATTCTGAATTTATTACCGTTTTTAGTAATTCTGCCTAATGTATACGCTAAGATACTATAAGAGCGCCCAGAGTTGGAGCGAATGACATTTGGGTCTTCAACTCACGGTTTACAGCTCAACAGCGTGCATTATAAAACAGAGGTTTGATGCCGGTGTACCAGTGCTAGTCACATTTTTATAAATTATTGCGTGAATCTTCTTCCAACACTGTACGCGGAGGACCAGGAGACTGAACATACCCCTAGCAATTGATTTGTCTGGTGTGAATGATTCCATTGATGCAACAAACAAAGTTTAGCCAAACAAGCCAGTAAGATGAGCCAACTATTACACCGTATCAAAGGTTTATTCCCTTTTGATAGGAATTTCTTAATCACTCATTTTCTATGGTCTTAAACGTTGTTCTTGTCTGTACCAACACAGCTTCTAGCTTCTTAAGTTACTACTTTTATACCAGCTTATGCGTGGCTTCTTCTACGGTATTCTCCGTTGCAGTCGTGGGAATAGGTGGCTGGGCCAATAATGTCATCTGAATAGGCTTAGCTATTCATAGCCAGTAAGGACGACTAAATTTTCTATGGGTAAAGGTTTACAACCGAATCTGTCAGTTGTCACTACTGTTGATTGAAAACAGCGCTCGTCGGCCGGTCAGGTCGGCGTCAAAGGGTGGTTATGACTTACTCATTAAATTACAATACTTTTACCGCCACATGTTCTACACCAAGTCTGCTTTTCACAGTCGGCCGCTTGAGTCCATAATATCCGCGAGGCTAGATTCCAGGATAGCGCTCAATAATTAATAGTTTGGACACTACAATAGGTTGCTCATTCCTTTAAGGTAGAAGATAACCTCCTGTATATTAGCACTGAAAGCATTGCACATTTTGCTGTTAGGGTGCAGTGCCTGCTGCCAGCAGTGTAAAAATTCTAGGTTAACATCGGTTTTCAGGGTGTTTAACATTACTTACGAAACAAAATACCTTAACATATCTGAAGGCGTTGGGGTCATTAGATATCGCGTGAAAGTTAGGAATGCTCTTACATGGATAAATTGTTACGCAGCTCCTGATTACACCCCTCAATTTTTGCTACGAAATACACCGGCTGGGTTACACAGACATCCAAAGGAATTCTATTTAGAACCTCTACCCTCCTCAGTTATTCAGTGTACAATAGTTATGCGCACACTTTTTGATGTCTCTGACTCATGCAGGATTGTTCTTTACTTTTTACTATTCGTCTGAAACGGTTTACTTGTGTGATCACTACTTCCTGTTAGCTTTATCGTGTGCATGTTAGTTATGCTTGCTGAAACTAATTAAATGTGCTGAAGTTTGTGTATAATTGAACGAAGTTTCTTTTACTGCAATCAACAGAGAGAATGGCACCAAGTATCCGAAAGAAGCTTGTGGTTGTTGGGGATGGAGCATGCGGAAAGACCTGTTTGTTAATTGTATTCAGCAAAGGCACTTTTTATGAGCACTATGTGCCAACTGTTTTCGACACATTTGTCTCCGATATGGTTGTTGACGATAAAGAAGTTTGTGTTGCTGGTCACAGTTAGTGTAAAATATTTAGGTAGAGCTTTCCCTATGGGACACAGCAGGCCAAGAAGACTATGACCGACTTCGCAATTTGTCCTATCCCGATACTAACGTGGTTCTCATGTGCTTCAGCATTGATTCACCTGATAGTTTGGCAAACATTAGAGACAAATGGGTCGGTGAGGTAAATTATATCAGATGACTGCCAGTAAGAAGTTGAATGTTTACAGGTGCGTTGCTTTTGTGAGAATGTTCCTGTTGTACTTGTGGGATTGAAAAAAGATCTTCGGACAGACCCAGCCACAATAAAGGAACTTGCACGAATGAAACAACAGCCAGTGAAAACGGAAGATGGCAGAGCTATGGCGTCTCAAATTGGTGCATATGCGTATATCGAATGTTCATGTAAGTGTGTCGTGTATTAAGATGCAGTTGTTTGTCTAACAGCTAAAACAAAGGAGAATGTGAGAGAAGTATTTGAGATTGCTACCAGAGCTGCGTTGAAAAAAAAGAAAAGGAATTACACTTGCGGACTCATGTGAATTGTGATTCGTTGGTTTCCACACTTATGGATAACTGTCAATCTAATTTGAAGATTACCGCTAGAAACAAATTTTCAATCCATTACCTGAATATCTTCATAATCTTTGTTGTGATCTTCGTTTTCTGTCAATCAAATCAAATCAACTTTTTGTTTTATCTCGGTTCCATCTTCTTTTCCTAATCCCAACTAAACCTCACGTACATGTATACTTGTGTTATGTACAGGTTATCAGTTGAATCTGTTCTTTTTCTAACAGTTTTGTGCAATATTAGCTCCATACCTCTGTAATCACTTTGCTAACAGGTCTTCCTTTTTTAGCTGTTTGTGTTCAAGCCTACAACACATACTTTACGCAAAGCTTCCTTATTCTATGGTTTTTATTATTATTATGAATTGGTATCAGTATAAAGGTTTTGTTAATATTCTTAAGGTGAATATGCACCTCTTGGGTTTTGTACAGAGAAGTATCAGAACGATTAGGCAAACGTGGAACATTAACCGGCTTAGGTATCATCGCCAGCTGTATTAGGCAAAGTTGTCTGTTATGACGTCCCATCCATATCATTGTCGTGGGTGAGGCCCTATTTAGAGTAGTTGAGGTGTATATTCCGTTGGTTTGGAGCTTCGTCAGGGCGCTGAACTTCCTGACTTGGATTAAGATATTGATATCGCTGTAATCGGTGTCAAGCCAAGGGTAGCCCAGTAAGTTCCAAACAGGTGGAGGATATCGTTTCACCAACATGGAACTCGCTTTGTCCCTAAAAGGTGTAGAGTACCCTTGCAATATTGGTAGAAGCCTTTGTCTGTGAATACTCCCATTCTTTCTTGTGACATGTTGTAGCTAACAGAAAAGTTTGTATACCTGATTAGTTGCTTAAGTGTTATCGGATGTATGGATGAATCGATCAACAATCGCACTTCAAACATCAGCATGACGTTTCTCGACATGTGTCACCCGTACCGACAGAAGTATATAAGCCAATCCGATAAGAGGTAAGTGTACTGTTCATCTGTGCGGTAAATTCCCCAACGGGTGCAAAACGTAACCTATACGAACGTTTGACAGCTGCTGTTTGAGTATGGTTGTTGGTGCCTGGTGGAATCACCATGAGGGCAACATTTTCCCAAAAGAAACCTCCGTTAACATCAGTCTGAGTATTCCCACATCTAACGCAATCTCTTTTCAATGATTTCTTCGGCCTAGATTTCTTCGATGATTGCCAAGTCACTCGATTCATGCAATCTTGTTCGAAGTACCCAGCATAGGCCGAACACCACACTAATACGCAGACGTGAAACAACCGAGTTTTAGGGCTGCCTCTATTGATGCCCCATGAACTCAATGGTCCGGAGCATCTTTTGTTTGAGACACTGCCACGTACCGTACAGAACCGTAACCATTGACGCTTGCGTGGAAAATGTACCATCTGATGAGTTTACCGACCCATTTTCCCCTCCATCTGATCCATGTTGTGTGGCACAAAGCATTTCCTCTCCTTTTGTATTGTGTTGAACAGACATGTATATGTGCTTTTTATATCTGTACATTGGGTTAACTACAACTCAACAAATAAAAAACTACTAACCGCGATGATTGTAATAGTCAGCCAACAGAGATCACAAACTGCACGTTTGATAAAAGTTGCGGAATTACCGCAGGAGCCTGTGAATTCGATTAGTTGTGGATCATAGGTTTTAAGGATCCGCACGTGTAGTTCTGTATACATACAATATCATGCTTCATTTCTCTCGCTTCGCCTTGTTATATATTTCCATGGATCAGTTCTCAAGTTCGCGACCAATCAAATGGTATTGTGCGCGCTCTCAGCAGTTTGAACTAAATGTCTCTTAGGGCTCGTTTGGTTATCAGCTGATTCAGAACGTATCAATACAAACCACTTTACGTGCTGTCAGGCGATGTTAGGCATCACGTGTTAGGAATGAGAATTTCTCAAGTTTAATAGCACTGTATATGTGAATCCGAGTGACACATCGATACGTCACAGTTGTTACTTTGAAACACTAACGTATTTTATATAAGACAGTCTATTTACCCAGGGGCGACTGAATTTTAGTGTTTGACACATTGCATTTTGTATGTGATTCACTCCAGACGGTTATTTAGCACCAAATGTCTCGTTTCCATTCTTGATACTATTACTCAACCAGCGCTGACACGTAAGTTAACAATAAACTAAACTGACGACATACAACTTGGTGGAACAAACTAGGTGTATCTCTGTACTACAAGTGTTCATTAAGCAGTGGTCAGTCTCCTTACAAGGGCCACACAAAAAAAGAAACAGTGTCATGCTATATGATTTGATGCAGAACACTGCTGTTAAGCATTGTACGTATCAGACTAGCGAAAAGTGTCCCGCACGACAGCCCTGAGTTGACTATCATTGTCACTCTGATTTGTTCTTACTGTATTAGGAAGTGTGGAGCTCCTGCATACTGTTGGCTACTGTGCTATAGGCATTGCTAATGTGTGGCCGGTCACTAGATGTTACGCCCAACACAAATACCCAGAAATTACAAGCGGCGATCGAAGAGAACCGCGACAGTGGGAGGTAATACATGCGACGCTGCCATAAGTTCATCGAGATATATCGTGATTATCAGACAAGCGTGTTAACAGCAGCACTCGTAATCTCACAATGAACACGACCAAATAACCGCTTCCAAACTGTGGACCACAACCTTATGTGATTGGTATCGAACTTCCCATATAGGTTCAGACGGATAGTAAACAAAGTTAACATATCGCATCCACCCACACCTGCGTTGCGCAGGGTTCGATTGAATTGGCTCAAAATAGCTGCATGTACATGCAGGACAATCCCACTGCAATTTGAGTTTTGATCGGGCAGCACCATCCAGAACCTGCTTCATGCCTCTTGATACAAGAATGAAGTTTATCACACTTCATGATGACTGTAGATCAACACGGTCTATTTATAAAAGAAATCAGAAAAAACTAAACGTCAAGCACTTCCAAGTTCATATAGAAAAGACGAATTGAGCGTCGGTAGGAAGAATTTGACCTGGAGCAAACGGTAACATGAGCCTCGGAATGCATGAAGATATCACCATTATAGGCTTGCCAGAACAAAACGCCTTCAGTTCAAAAGCCATTTAGTAAAGCAGAAGGTACTAGAGCTTTTTGCTGATTTTAATGTAAGGCAGTTTGTATCCATTATTGGTTAGCTGTCAAACTTTCACAACAGGAATGCAGTGGAACGCACAACAGACCTACTGGTGAATACATACACCAGTGTACCGGTGGACCATTGCACTAATACCGGGAAACTTCTATTCGTAAATAATGATTCTTTTGTTGTACGTTCTTATTTCTAGCACTCCAACGTGTTGAATGATCTCGGCTTTGCCTTTCAGCTAACCAACTTCATAGTCAACAAAATGGTGTGTAAGGAGTCCGCACCGGTCAGTTTGTTTCTTGGAAGATGAGAATCAAAAATTATGAACGGGTTTGTCTGCTGACCACACACTTGGTGGTGTCATGCCGAGAATATGATCACAATTATGAAAAACAGCGTTACATGCAGGTTTAGAATCTTCCGAAATCTGGGCACAAGAGTTTCCAGATCGTTCCACCCACTCCCCACACTTTTTTGCAAGTTTGTATTTGTCGCAAACCAACTCATTCCAGCCGGCAACTCACTTCAATTCTTTTCACTTACCCCGCACGGTGAGCACGGTCATTTGACCTGTCATTGACAGAACCAATAAGGTTTGCATCAGTGAAAACTCGAACGCAGAAGAAGCTCTCAAACTATACTGCACCAGTTGGGTTATTCAGGTGTTTCAATTATTATTGTTGGCATTGAGAAGTAACACGTACTACAGACGGAAGTCGTTTCTTATTCCTACCAACAAATTTCGATTACATCACTTCTGAGGAAGACCACTCGAGGTGGTTAAAATATAGAGTATTACAAATTTCTCTTAACGTTGTGTTATTTTCAATCTGTTTGAACGTGAATGGCGATTCTTCCGGTTTAGTTTATTGAGCAGTTACATACCGCTGGATCACATACATTCATGTAGCTGTTCTGTTTCCTCTGAGCGCTGTTTGTGGCCTCCAACATCAGAACAGCCCAAAACCAAATGACCACAACCGACAAACCGCAGCAGTTCAAGCAACAGAAAATGACCTAAGAGAAAACATCGACCCACCCAGGTGCTGGAATTACTCTCAGTAAGAGTTCCCAACTCAGTACCGACTTGATACGTGCGTTCCATCGAACTTTTCGGACCGTTATCTTTCAGAGAGCCAAAAACGGTTGAAAAAGAGGCATTATTTGAAACACATTAAAAACTAACCTACAAAAGTTTAGAAATCAAACCAACTGTCCCATCATTTTGCTGTCTGTAATGTCTGCCAATATGCATTGTTTATATCTTTGCAAAGGCTTGAGTCTACACTCAACGTTAGTTAGCTGTGCGATAGGCTTCCAAAGGTACATCAAAGTTTACCATCAAGCCGTTTCACCGTATTCGATCGCTACTTTGAATGCAGGAATTAAAGCCACTGTGTGTGCAGTTTCCACGGGAACTTCTGTTTGCAATTTCACTTAATAACTCCTAGCATTCTCACTTGTTTACACAAACAGTATGATCATTTGTCCTTGTTCACGTATTTTTGGAAGTTAATGTTCGCTGTTGCAGCATATTGTGCCTCGGCGTCTTCATTGCAGCGATTTTGACTCCTATCTTTTATAGTCTTTGATCACCTGCATGGACCCAAGCCGTATATACAAGAAAACATAATGGTGCTGTGTGGTATTTTCCCCCAAGCGAGCCTAATCCAGTACACATCATCTGAAGTGGCAACCTGATGGACACATTAAGGAATGGCATAAGGCAGACAGATTCTCACAGGTTGTTCAGGCAAAATCTCCCGATTACTTCGAATTCAATAATTCCCGAGTAATTGCTACAAATATTCGAACGTGAACAAACGATTCAGATCGACTTCCACAAACCGTTATTTTTATGAGAAGTACAATCGAGGTACCTCACCACGCCCCATATCGGCTTGTACTTAAAAACTAACCAAGAAATCAACCAACCGATATGTATCACAGAATTCCTAAACACTTTCGCACTTACACGCGTTGCATTCTGTAAGTCTCCGGTTAGCTTAAAATTCACTCGCGGAACATCAACTGGGGAGTACTGAGTCATTCTTTAGGACTATTCATCACACAAGTCTCCTGCACTTCGCTTAACACACTATTGTACGACTTTCTACTGTACACCACAGAAATATCGTTACCATTAAGGATGTTTTCACCAGGGTACTGTACCAGTGGTTGTTGAAAGTTCTGTACTGATGTTAGCAACAATATCATTCAGAATAACACTGCAATATGCAGAAAATCCATGCTAACCGGCAGCATGCGATTTTCAGAATATCTTCGTCACTCGTATTGTAAATTTAACCAGACGTTATGAGTGCTGAGTTTAACGTTCTTAATCAACTATCCGAGAATAGCATATCACGAGCAGGTTTTAACACTCTGAAATTCAGTCGCTTCGAGCTACGTTCGTCAGAAGTGTTGTCACCCAAATCACATTCACAACGGATCAGATGCGATGTAAGGTTTGCTGTGCTTGGGACAGCTTGTGTTGCAAATATACTTTTGCTGGCATTACGGATGAGTGTGTACGACGAGAGACAGCAAAACGTCGTTCCACATGATACTATTATGAACCATCTAAAATTGGTCATAAGGCAAGTTATGATTCGCTGACAAGGCATGCAACGGCCATAGCCGTATCCTGTTGTAGTTCCTGATGTTTGTGTTGGATTTTAACAGGGATTCCTGCCTAACTCTTGTGTTCAGCAACGCGTACTTTCAGCCACCTGTTTGTTTCCCTAAGTAGATGACACCGAATTAACAGCGTTTCGTTTCGTAAACACAATCCGTCCGATCGGTCATTACAACTGGATCATTTAGGCAAACTGTCGGCCATCTTGTTACAGACTTGAAGTGCGGACTGGATGGCAGATTTAGACAGGAAGAAGCGAATTTATTCAGAAGTTTGTTCACGGCACAGTAACATCACACTGCGTTTTTTCAGCATGTGTTCAACAGTGCTTTCTAAAAGGCCAGGTAAGTAGCCGTTAGCTGCCACGATTCCATACCAGTTGTGAAGGAGTTCTGATGGTCTTATTCAATGCGGAAGCCAGAAAGCAAGTGTAAAAGTTTTTTAAGGTTCACTGCCCTATGTGAATATGCGTTCGGTTGTCAGCAGCTTTTGCTGACAGTGTATCTTAATTAGGACAGTAAATGAAACGTAGTCTCTTAAGGCGGTTTGTTTGCCTGACCGTGCTATACCGGGACAGGTGCAGTGATAAAAAATCAGGCAGTGAGAGAAGAAAACCATTTGTTAACGTTGGAACGGTCATAAATTCGTACTACCTAAAACCTCCGGAAGTGGTCATGTTTTTCTTCCCGGTAACACAAAAACAACTAGGATTACTATATTTGGAAGCGATCATTACTTACGATTGAAATACGATCAATTAGCTCTCAGAAGTTAAGCTAGGCACTTACGTTCATAGTTGCTCAGCAAAGTGTACCAATAATTAGTCCAACGTGTGAATATCTACTGAAACATTTACCAACAAAGAAATGAAACTACTTGCCTCAAAGTGAACAGAAAGAAACACCCTGGTCGCTATATCCTGAGCACACGGTATGTCTGATGTGTTGTGCTGATATGCAAGTTGTTCTTTGTGTGAAAAGTCTATTTTTACGGCTGTTGTTGAAGTACTGAAAATAATCCCAACGGTTAGTAAATTATCATAGTTCTCTAGGATTTGGCTTGTGAGTGGAAGTTTCAAAGCCTTGTCTTTAGGTCGCTCTATCTGAGGAACATTGTGGTAATTCTGTCACCGGGACAGTACAAATAGATCAACAGGTAGAACTTATTGCTCACAGATGTTCGGTCGGGTTTTTTTAACTGACTGACGACAGTGCACAATATGTCACTTGGCTAAAATTCTAGTCTGTTCGTTTTTCTGCATCCTATTGATATTTATGGCTCACCTATTTTACAAAGGCATATCAACTATGCGTGTCGACACCTGGGCAGGAAATTCCCTCTTTATTCCCGCGGTCACTGAGCAGCCATCTATTCTATTATTCACATTGGTAATGGCCTTCTTGTTTTGTATGCATTTCAATACACTTGACTGCAATTAGAGTTTAGATCGTTAACTTGTCTGAGAGAACTTATACGAGAATATGTTCTGGTAAGTAATTACAATAAGGATTCGCGTAAGTGTTCTGCTTTCATAAAAAAATTCTATCGAGAAGCATACATTGACAGGAGGGTTGCAACATACTACGTTTACTGGTCAAATTTTGCTAATTCGGTTATTCTCTTCTGTTATCACACGCTCGTTTCCTAACTGAATTCTGAACACGTACTTGTCTTTGACTGAAATCAGACTCTTACTTGAGTGTGCGGATAGTTATCGGTCATTTGATGGTTTCTGAGGAAAATCTGATTGACTATAAATATAAAAATCATCAAATCATCTGTATGCACAGAGCATTTAATTTTAAGTTGGGCGCCACGTGACCACTTGCCTCCGACAAACCTATGACGAGGCGTTACTCTTAAACACAGAAAACACCGTCTTCCTATCACCAAAAGAACCCTGCAATCAAACAAAGATTCAGAACGGGTGTATTCTGCAAACAACAAACAACATAGTACGTGTCTTCAGTCGCATGTGCGCACAGATGCGAATACACAGGTCATTCACTGAGTGCTATCATCGATCTCGTTTGACTGGTATTTCACAAATCGCTAAATACACGTGCTGTGCAACCAATCAGCGTTGTGTTGTAGGCCGAACACTGAGTGCGAATGAGTTTTGGAATTCAGGTGTGAGCAGCAAGCCGTCTTCAGACCATTGCGAAGCACGTGCTGTTTTGTCTGCGCACCCAACAGTTCTCTTGTTCGTGGTTGTTGAAATACAAGACAGACAGACAAGAACTAATAATTACAATACTCACTCGGCTTGTCACTATTAACCCAACTGTTGCCTATCGATGCTCCTTGATTGGCGTTCAGATCAACACTGAATATTCAAGTCATCTTAGAAAATAGAAATTTCAGTGCAACAAGATAATGGTTTGTAACCTGAAGTCGTATGGGAAAACTAAGTACTTTCAATGAACGAAAATGAAGGAATCAATTTTGGTTAATTTGCTGAACCTAATTCAGCCGACTCATAACAGTTCCTTCTTCCGGTGAGATGTACGGGATTTTGGTTAATATAACTGAAACGTCGCATACAACCGACTGTTTTCGCATTTCCACTTTCGAAAAAAGCTGACTGCAAATTCGGTGGATTGTGAAAACTGACATCAGTTGTGGGTGTGATTTAATACGTTTTTCTGCTCTCAAAGTCTGACAGAATGTCACAGATGTGATCAAACGTGAGAATGAAGGATATATATCATAGACAATCAGCTCATAGAACAACCCGACATCAGCGATATGGGAATAGTGTTTCGTGATGTCCTCACAAATTCTGTCTTCGTTCTTTGTTGGATCGTGTTTTTACCCCTAAATGATGAGTGAGTTTTTTAAAACGGCGTGAAAATACACTTAACTGTAACCAAAAATCAAACAGTTTGTGGCTAGGCGGTTTCAAGTCTGCGTTATGTTTCGTTGTCCTGAGGAATGTCAGAGAGTGGGTGTTGGTCAAACGGGTTCTGAGGAATTCGACTACTGTTCCGTTGCAAAGTATTCGTGGTGAGCACTGGAGTACCCACCTAGACAATTAAAGTGGCATTGTGTAGATGAGAAAGCAACATTAACTATGTCAGCCGAACAGATGTACAGCTGAATCATGGGATACAACGAACCACATCTCAACCTCTATCGGATACAAATTAACATGAATTATCGGGCTGCAACGCCGTGTAGGTTCGTGCCACTTAGGTATCATGTGCGTCAGTTGGGATATAACGGGTGTTTTCGTTTCGTGACATGCAGATCCAGTTACCATACATTACGAGGGCGCATGCAGAGGGATTTAGATACTTTCACAATAAACCTTTCATAATAAACTCAATATATGTAAAATGTATTCGATACGCAATTTCCGCTCAATGTAGACGATAGTTTCATTTGAAGAACCCTCCATTTTTACTGATACATAAGTTAAATTGTGCCAGATCTTTATCGTTTTGTAAAAGAAAGCTCGTTAGACCTAAAACTCAGTTCAAAATATTCGCATTCAGTTTTGAAGCCCGCAAAGAGATTTCCTTGTTTTAATCAGTTGAATTAACCGCGACGGATAGGTGAGTTCACTGTGAAACACCTCAGCTATTGACGCAGCCTTGTATCTCGACTGATAGGGAACTTTCACATTTGAGCGTACTACTCCTACAGATGTTTCTGCCGCTGGTTCGAATTCGACCAAAGTTCAAACCGTTTCTGGTTCAATCTATCCTAAAGGAAGAAGTCTGTTTAATTGGGCAACTTGGGAGCTTGGATTTTCTTTTTTAATTGCATATGTGCCTGATTCTTTTACAAATGATTTACTCACAATGTTTAGGGAAACGTACATCATTCAACAGCACCAGAAAATGGACAACTGAGGCTTGGTGTTGGAAGTGAATCTCTAGAAAAAGCGACAGTGAGGAATGTAACAAAAGTTAGCGTTCTACTTTCTGCGAAAAAATAGATCAGTTAAAAATAAGACGATGGTTAATTAGTACCAAACGTATACACACACGGTTGGCGGCATCCGATTCGGATTAGCCTGTCACAGTGACCGAAGCCAAAGGACGCCTGCGCTTATATATCACTGCAACTGGCTTGCGCTGCACCAATTGCAGTTCCNACACACACACGGATAATTCGTGTGTTCCAGATGTTTAGCCGCCAATCAGGTATATATTCTTACGGTTTTCTTTCGAATCCGATAAACTTGACGTTGTGGTAAATCAAAGTTGTGATTCTAGGTTAACTGTTAACTCAACAATACTTCGGTTAAAACCATCTATATTTTGACCAATTTGGACTAGATGCGTTTTACTAACAGATGTTTTGTCATGACTTACATTAATTTATCAACAGGTTACTTAAGTTTCCTAAAAGTAACAACATTCTTGTGTTGAAAATGTTCACACCTACCACATAACGTGTGATTTTGTTCACCAATTCTCTCAGCTAAACTAAAAACAGAGTTAATTCATGAGATTTTTCTGTCTGACTAATATTTGCGTTTTGCCATGTCTCTGGTTAACAGTATCGTCCCAGTATTCTCTGGTTTGAGTTAAGCAGCCGAAGCTCCACCTATCATTTGGGAACCGTCACTGATTATGCCCACTATAGGATTATCGTTAGAGTTTCCGTTGAAAAACGAAACATAGTTTCTGTTCTGCAACACCGCGGATGTTTTCCGCAAACCTGATTCGGGATTTGTGTGTGAGCTATCATTTCTCTCTATTCTTAAACGACTGCCGAAAGCGACTGGCAAAACATTTGCAAGTGTGCATGAGTAAAAGGATTGGTGGGCCGAAATCACCTGTCAGCTTTAAGTACAGATCGCGAATTATCTTCTCCACTAATATGGAGGCGTGTTTACGCCCAATCTTTCTTAGTTTCCAATACATTGAGTGCGAATTTTTGTGCGATCAGCTTATTTACAGAGCACATTTTCAACCAGTCGTGAAACATTTAGGTTGGTACAGTGGTAATAAAAAAGTTCCGGCAGCTGAAACGATTTTAGTTAAGGGATTTAGCGAAGGCAACGTATTTCGTACACGTGAGCAATGGTTCGTTTACCATCACCCGACAACTCTAAAGGAAGGTAAAACTGACTTTCGAATGTCAGCCTAAAAGGGGGCATACACCATACATGACTGTAACATAATATTCAATGAATAGTTTATAACAAGTGAGCTAAGACTTCGATGAACAAGGCTTTCTTGTGAGCAAGATGTAGGAAATTATGTTGAAACTACCACCTATCCACATTTTGTTTGAAAATGTTACACTGTCATCAGCCTAAGGAAGGCCATTGATCGAATTTCTTCGTAGTATATATGGATTGGTTCATTGCAGTCTCGACTCATACTTCCTTGTTGGATGTTCGTTTGGCACAGACATGTATATAATTTTCGATCTCCTCACCCTTCAACAAATATAGCCGTTTATGAGTAAATAACACTGGCGTGTCACGTAGATCTCAGTGTAAAGCAGTTGCATGTGAATAAAAGAATTTGATGAAATGTGACACAGTCTAACGTGATACTTGCATTTCGAAGCAACTCTGCGCTACTGAATGAAGAGCATTTGTATAGGAGATATTCAGAGTACAGCAAAACTTCACAAACTGAAGTACTCCGATGTTTCAGACTACAAACCATTTAGTCAACCACATTTATTCAGCCTATCTTGAGACAATATTTTAAAGTACATGCAGAATTTAGTTTGGTACGAACAACAAACGGACTAAAAGCAGAAATCAGATTTTTATTTCAGTCCGAGTCACTGCAGTCCAGCAGATACAAGTAGTACTGTGCCGATCACAAGTTCGATCAGCTGATTTGTAAGTGTAACAAAAATCGGAATGAAGCAAACGAAAGACGTTGGAGGAACATTCGTAGTTGAGGGATTAAGATCACGTCTTATTCAGACAAGGCGACGGTGTCAAAAAGTCGTTGCGATCAAATTGTTGTTCAGACCGATCGCTTTCCTCGAATAGGTGCTCGTCGACAAACAACGTGGCATCAACTGTTTTACAGATGTTCATTCAAAGTAGCTGGATAAATTCAAAGAAGCTCATTGACACTGAGTTTCCGTGTTGCGGTTAGAGATGGTCGGACACACGTTTGTTCAACGGGAACACACATTAGACTTCAAGGTGACTTTGCCAAGTATCACCGAGGGCAGAAAACAGATGCATGCTACAGGAAAGGTGGTATGTGTCAGCTTAATACATGAAGTGAATCGATGGTCTTTCAGTTATACATGTTTTTGTACCAGCCATAGATTCAATGATTCATCTGCCTATCCGAGCTTATATAAACTTCTATGCTCGTTTTGACAACGGCTGCGATTGCGCAAACAGAAACGGTACACATCTGACTAACGACAACTAACTGGGTCGTTTCAGGTGTATCTGTGGCTATCAGACGTCTTAATAAGGGCTGAGCTGACTCAGATTCAATCGCACATAGAGTAGAGTACATTGTTTTGGGGTTAGAACCATATGAGTGGTTTGCAAGTTACTCAGACTAGTTATATTTGGAAGTGACAATTCAACTGGATGAGTTACAACTTTTCGTACGTTCGCACCACAATGCAGAGTGCATCCTTGACGCACATCTCGTGCGCGTTTTAACCAGCGGGTAATCAGTCGATGTGTGACCTGTGTGATCGGTTTGTGATGGGGTGATTCAATTAGAAGGCGTTCCTTGGAGATTGTCTTTCAAAAGAATGCAATTGTGTTGATAGGCGGGGTCACAAAGGCAACATCATACTTTAAGTCTTCGATGTGCCTGAAAACGTGCTCCCCCTTTTCTAAGGCTTTGACCCTCATCATTTCTATTAGTGTAATGGTCACCGTGCAACTGGATCGGTAAGTACAATAACCTGCGACCCATCATGCCTCTGATTCAGCCGGTGTACTACTAATTAGGAACGATAGGGCGACGCGTTGTTTGTTTAACAGAAGCCTGTTGTAAAACGATATCATACAGGGTCGTTTGTAAATTTGAAATATGAATATCGGTTTCCTTGTAATGATTGTCAATCAGTTTTCATGTCTTATACTTTTAATACAATTCAGTCAACCTCATTGACTAACCACTAGAGATCAGCAAATCACAGGATACCCTCCAGCTCATATTCAAACACATCAGGCAGGCAGAAATTTTGCGTTGGTCAAGTGGAAGATATAAAATTGAAATGATATCTGGTTCAAATGAATTTGAACGTTACCGAACGAAAAACAGCAACGTCCGTTCATTGTTTAAGGCATAGTTGCAGAATGGGGACAAAACGATTTATAACTCGAATTCAGGGGATAAAAGAATATTGGAATGCAAAAAGTACAATATCGTTAAAAGCTGTTAATCGCTTTTTTAGCTTGCGTGAATGGTGACATAACGGAACGAAAATGACAATCTTGGACAAACCAGGTCATAAAAGGTCATCCAAGGTGATTTTGTTTATCTGCCTTTTTCCTTTATTTTGTAAAAAAAACCTACTGACTTCACTTCAAAAACTGTAGGACATTGGTTGGAACACAGCCTCATATAAGGAGACAAAGGGAACTCATAGTTAAACACACCTTTTCTCACAATGTACACTTGTGAACAGCGAACACAGCTCAAAATAGATTTTAATTTCGAACAGGAAACTTTGGCACTTATTGCGTTCGTATGTCTTGTCGAGCACGTAGCTGAATCAAATTCCTGCAAGTTCAAAATGAAGACAGGGTGCAAATATAGTTGATGAAACTTGTGACAAGGATAGCAATAAACCAAACATTGAGTACAATTTGAAATTGCTGGACTATTGCTGGCTTACAAGACAGCATTTAAAGCACTCATCTCCGGATCACCTAAAAACTGATTCAAAGTTTACACTTAACAGTGTATTTCTAAGATCGCCCAATAGGTCAGGCAATCCTGTAACGCTGGATCAAAAAGCGCTTGCTTCTGACTATTGAATGGCATCCTTTCATGTTACCATAACGGGTATTTTTGTGACTACCAAGATTTTTGTGAAACTCATTGTACTAGGGCGGTAGGACCATCCGTAAGACCACAGTGTATTACCAGCCTAATCACGATACATATGAATCATAATTCATGTTAGCTTAAATGAAAGTCACATACTGCAAGCAGATACCACCTGGGACAAGTACGTTGATAGGGTTAGCTCACCATCTTTCTACCTTGACCGGAACGTTATTGCACACTGTCCAGGTTTCTCGTTGCCATTTCGCCCCATCACTTTTGTTCTGATAGCTTAAGAGGTGCGTGAGATTTTAGTGTCTAACGTTTTTTGTCTACTTGGCTTTCAGAACGTGCGTGGGATGGCTTGTCCTCGCAGATCGATAACTATGGGTTGAGAGGCGGTCATAATATTCCCGCGCAAACAAATTTGAACAGTTTTTTCTCCAAACCTCATACCACAAGCTTAAGGCGCGTTAAACTGTGGATTTGATGCAGATAAATTTAAGCTCACGAGGTATGCTAGATGAGTTCACAGGTCAAAGCGTATTGTCAGTGGACGAATGTGAGACACCTCTGTTATTTATCAACAGTAAAACAGGATGGCCAACAGCTGCTTTGAAACGAGCCATCTGCACGGTCTGCAAACTGTTGTCTAATAAAACAGCAAGGTTCTGTGAAACACTGAGTCAGTTTTGCACTGGGCCCTTCAGGAACAGCCATTTAAACAATGTTACATCATTATCGTTTGTTAGATTACTGAGGAATAGAACCACAAACTTCATGCATCCACAACCAAGTTCAGCGCCTTCTGTAGTGGTGAAAGCCTTGGGAATCATAAAAAATCTTCTGTTAGCTTGTGATATTATGCAGAAAAAAGAAAATTTATTTCGACTCCTTCTAGGCATGTATGTGACATCGACATTATCCTTGAAGGAAAGTGATATGTAATGGTTGGAAAATCGTTGACCAGAAGTGAGTAATGGTTACAAATACATTTGTGACTATGAGCGCGATTGAACTGGCTAGGCGGAATAGTGAAATAAAGTCTAATGCTGATGTAAGCATATTGAATAGAATTCTACTGCCGTTCACTATGCCACAGAGGACAAGAGAAAACAACAGTGTGCACGAAAAGTGTCATATTTCGCGTCCTAAAAGTGTGATTTCTGCTTTACTTACTAGTTATTAGACTGGCTACACTGTATCGCATATTATCCGCTGTTATAGACAAACAACCTTCACAGGTGCCTGACTATATCAATACGTGAATGAGTTAAGATTGTCTCAAGGTTGGAACCAAATAGTGCAAGCCAAAGTGTTCTGCATTTACATGTCAATAGCATACTGAAACACTACGAATAGGTTTCAAAGAGGAATGAAGTGTATATCCTACAATCTTCTTTCGGAAAATAGTTTCCAAAAGTGGGCTTATATTTTTGTTACCGTTGCGTTTCTACAGCAAACAGTTCAAAATGCAAACGGTCTACTCTGCGAGTGATATCCAGTTATAAATAATAATATTCTGGTTCTCAGAATGAGCGTCTCAAGTTTAACAGGCGGAAATCTGTGTAGGCTCAGTCAAGAATCACGTTGTCATTATACTACATATGCGCTGTTAGAAATCTGCCCTCACAGGTCACGACGTTATGTCGGTTACACCTCCACTTGTTTAAACAGCACTCAAACATCGACCGAGACCAGTAAGACGCTTCGTCTTCTTAGTGTACGAACTAACAGTAATTGGGTTGCACCAATCGCTTACTCCGTTTTCCTGGGGAGTTCATTCGACCCTCTAACCCCACTGGGCCCTCAAACTCTGACTCACTACCATTTTTATCAAAGTCAGATTTCCGCATACTCGTTCGTCCAGCGTGTGTGGTAAATATCGTCGGCAACGAAAGTCACTCAGATGTCATGTATTTTAGATTTTTACACACGGTGTAAGAAACACTGTATTGCAGCGTGGAGGCTTTTTGAACTGTCTTTGGCCAGAATTCCGGTTGCTGAAGTTTGATCTCGTCGTATTTTATATTATTTATTGTGTTAATAGTACAATAATAATAATAAAATCAATAAATATGAGGAATTCGAATGGGAAATTTACTTCATATTCAGTACATTTTTGGAAGCTCTTGCAGTCATTCACCCTGACCAGTGATTGTCATAAATGTTAAACGGAACGACTCAGCCACTCTCTGGAAAATAACCGATGTGCCGTTAAAATACACCTGTATCAAGTTTTTATAGTATAGCTAGTTGCCAATTTTTCAGTCGTAATACATTAAAAGAAATGAAGGTGAATATTTGTCCTCTTGTTCTGATGTCATCCACTTTCCTACGGATTGTCGGATTTAGATTCAAAAATATTTGTGACACTACTACAGCGACTGCATTGCAACAGCCATACCACTGGTTTTCAACAGGGATGATGAAAGGTCTGAAATATCAGTTCCGTTTTGCCCTTGATGAAAGTCGTCAGGTTCTGGAGTGTGTTGCATTTAAACTTTACACACAATAGGATATATATATAAGGGATGAGCACAAGTAAACCGGTGATGATACTAGTGAAAATTAACTCATATTAATTCGGGACAGTGCGTGGATTTAGATAGCGAGCACAACAAATAGGGTTATTTCCGATAGATTCCGAGTTCACGGTGTAGAGAGTTATGAATCCGATTATTCGGGACAGCGAATGTCAGAGTTAGTGAGGGGCGACATCGGGCAAGAGGTGATACCTTAACTTAAATAATTTAGACCTTGGTGTATAACTTCAGTATTACAGCAGACTGTCAAATCCCAGAACAAATAAGAAAAAACTAGTTAGGTTGGTCCTAAGTTGTGCGATAGGCAACTATGAATTGTGTGCTGAACAGCACGTACCCATCGTTTGGATATGATAAACGTGAAGTGTATACACAACGTCCAATTATGTCAATATCTCAGAATACCACGAGTTAATAGGTAAACGGAACCGCGGCACGAGAATGCATATACGTTGTGGGGAAAAATGTCATTCAAGATAAGAGACGTTAAGATGTTCTGAGGGTGCACGAGGTTACGAAGCCTCATCAGGGGGTGTCTTAGCGATGGGAGAGGTGCGGCTGATAATTATTCCGCGAATGACTGTTTCCGACTGTCGGCTGAAAGTGTCTCACACTGCCGTTGCGGCAGGTGGAAAAGTCTTCTGGTATTCGATGAGGACCCGGTAGGGAGCGATGTGTGGGGATTGCAGTGATTGTCGCAGGTCGTCTGCGCGTACGAAGACGGGAATGCATGGGGACGGCTTAGTGTACACGTGCATCGTTGGTGACTGCGCTGTGGGCTGTACAAAGCAAAGTTTTCTCACGTGCTGTTCCAAACAATATATATGGCTGCTGCAGTTATACCCTGCTTGAGGTGCAATTAACATGAATCCAACTAGCTACCTGGAAATGCAACCAAAAACTAGTTCGGTTTCAATGAGAGTATAGTCAAAGTCCAGTTTGGCCTTAGTGGTTTACAAATCCCTCATATATGTGTTCCCTGTGTCTGACAGAACCACTCAAAATGCCCGTTCCAGCAAAGGATCAGCATGCTCATTAAGAGCGGTTTTGAGTATCAAACAGGGCAAAAGAAACATAATGAACCGAATAAATGTTCATATCTCGACAATGAACAACAAAGACCTGCTGAAAAGTCTGAGAGAATGCATACGCTTTAATTCATTGCCAGTGATGTACAATAAACATCAACCAAAATTATGCAGATTGTCGGCTGTTTGAGCGAAAGCAGCAAAACCTGACCTATGAGGATTCTGGTACATGAGAGTAAATATTAAGTGAAATCCTACTTCCCAGACGGTT
>QNGE01003196.1:71703-90670 GCA_008508345.1 Paragonimus westermani
GGTTGGCGGCATCCGATTCGGATTAGCCTGTCACAGTGACCGAAGCCAAAGGACGCCTGCGCTTATCCATCGCTGCAACTGGCTTGCGCTGCACCAATTGCAGTTCCACCAACACACCACATATCCAGTGTAAAACCGAAGGAATAAGACCGGGAGGTGTACCAGTGGGGCCTTTCTGTCCAGCTGGCCAATGCTGGTTGGCCACTTGATTAGCCAATAAGGAAAGGAAACCCCTATCTCTCGGAAACTAAACAGAGAGAGGCTGCAATGACGAGATCTTAACTGGGAAGAAAGATTTTTGAAGTGTAATACAAGAAGCGTTGCAGTATAGGATTGCAGGTTAGTGCAATCTAAAGAAGATGGGGATGAAAGCAAATTTCTCGCTCAACTATGAAAAGCCAGGCAGACCATTCATCATACAATGCACCAACAAAGCCGGAGAAAGGAATGGATAGAAGTCCACAGACACTCAGGCATCTGCTTTTTGTCTGGCTGCTCCTCTTCGGCCAATTTGACAAGATTGAACCCGCAAGGACCGAAGTCCTAGTCAGCACAGCCCTCCGGATCTAAACAGCACGCAAGGCTGACCACCACGCATACATATGACAGAATTCAAGCACATTCGCGCAAACGTGAAACATGTTGTAAACAGAACTATCATCCACCATATATATATTAGCGGGAATATATATGGTCGCATCTTCTGTCATTCTTTTCCAGGTTTGGCAGCTTTCGCTTGGTAACTTCTAGAAAGAGGTATAACAAGAAAGGGGTGGTGAGGTGACGCTTACTTTGGCTTGGACACTCAACATAAGTCTACTGGAAACCGGATTATGGTTGTGCACTTAGTAGTCGGAATTTTAACGAACAATAGGATTCCGTCAAACATTTCAGTGCGTCAATAAAGTCTACCAGGATTTAAGCATGAATTCTGAAATTGATGACAGCGACGCATTAGCCAGACTGATTGCACTGGAATACTTGGATCTGGTTCAATCAACTGTGGCGGACTTGCAGTTATATTTGTTCCCTGTCACACCGTTCAGTTATCACACTGGAAATTCGCAATGTCACTTGCATAGTCGAGTGAAATCTGGCGAAAAACATTCGAAATAACGTGAAATTCCCATCAGGCCATGCTGAATGTGCAATGGCTTTTACGTTGAGCGTCCTGCATAAATATATCCGACTGCTGCATTCAGCCAAGTCCGTACCATGAAATCCCGTGACCGCTCACTTTGCGAATGCTTTAGAAGTGTTCTGTTGTAAGCTTGTTGGCAATTTACACTCATCAGATGATGAAAACACGAACGGTGCCCAATAACCGTTGAATTGACAACGGCCATACTTGAAGTTTAGCTCGCTGATGAAATGTGTGTAGATAGAATTCGGTTTCATCGGTTTGTAATTTTTTAATCTTCTGTCGATCCGCAGACGGTATTTTCCGATGCTCTCACCAAGAATTTTTGGTCTTCCTATTTCCAGTAATTGGCATTCCTCGACTTTGATTTGGTCTTCAACATACTGCTTGCCGACGATCTACGAAAGAATTCCATTAAGCTCAGGCGTTAACAACAACAATAAAAATCAAGATTACAACTCCTAATGGAAAATTGTCGCGTAATCTGTGTTGGTAAAATGAGTGACCAAGTGAAAGAAACTTACTAACTTAAGTGTCCACACTAGGAGCGTCATTAGTACTGTCATGACAACCAGCCAGATAATGCAGAAAGCTCACCTGTAATCCGCATTTGACATCAGACTGTGGAATGTGCAAACTAACCGCGAGCCTGCTAAAGCTGACTGGTGGCAATATCAGCTCGCACATATTGTTACGGAAATATCAGTCAAAAAACACACTAATACTCATTACTGATGACATACCTTTGGACAGATGTTCTGTTTGATTGGACTAAGAAGGATGAATTCTGAAGAAAAATGAAAAATAACCCGGTTATGTGTACGACCAGAATTCTTATGAACAGATTCATGTTGTAATGAGTGTTTGGAGAACTTATTGTTGTGGACGGCGATCGCGATTTCGTAACGCTGATTTCCCTAGATGTGTAACATCTCGACAACCAGTAGCTGGCAAGCTATGACATATTACGTCTTCATCGACTCCATATTTTTCAACGAATGCTTTCTATCCAAACATTGGGAAATCTACGCCAAGTGTATTCACCTCTGTAGCTTTATCCGACTAGATATGGTATCCCATTGTTCCACGTGCAGGCAAGCAACAAGCATCTTTGTCATGTGACTCAACCGCAAGTATAATCAACAAGAGATTTGTGAGTTTTGAGAAAGCGTTTGAAACAGAGAAACACACTTTGCAAAGGTATATCATCCATGATTGTGATTCTAGCTGAAACAATTAGAAATTTGAGCGAATAAATGAATCTGATCGTGAAAGCTCGGCCAGATTGTTTATCTCGAAAATACTTTATGATAGTGAATCGGTCGTTGGTTATAAACCTCTACCACACGTGAATTATAGGATAATTTCTATGAACCCACTGAATTTGACTTACTAGGCCTGAGAATGAAAACCCAACCCTACTCATGATCATTCGTTTTTACGTGACACGTGAGCTAACGAGTTTGCTGTTCCTCTAAGCTCACTGACCGGAATTGTGTAAGTACGATGTCAGACACTGTATGACCGTGGTCATCGTGTTGAGTATCATGAGCACGGTTCTGTGGTGCTTGTGTGTGAAGGTATAGTCGAGCTGATACCGTCATGCCTGGTATGGGAGTAACGTGGATATGATTAACAAGCTGGTCCCAAATTTAGTCGTATTGCAAAGCTGAGTAAAAGCTTAATCTATCAGTGCGATATTTTGTGTCAAATGACTATTTCCTTCAGGCATACCGAAGGTAGAATCTCAATTCCATTGGAATGTTCTCCTGAAGTTTGATGGCGTGGTCGTAGGAAGTACTTTGGAACCTACTCTGGTTGTCAATTTTGTGGCCCACTCACAAGAATGAGCGTGAGAATCTATTGCGGAAGTAGGTCTATGCCGTGAAACAGGAATTATGTATAGTTGGTGAGCCATGATGATGAGTTTCAGTCAAATGGGATACATGTGAACATAACAACGCGAACGTAATTATGATGATTTGCCTCGGCTCAGTTCATGACATGTGCTTATGAACTGGTCAGAATGTGCACTCCAACAGCGGATTTGTCTTTCAACCTGCAAATGTGTGTGGTCAGTGACCTTCGGTTTGGTCTCTCCGCGTTCACATATATTCGTTTGCATGACCTACGCAACATGAGCTAGCTTGATGTGGATAATATCATTCAGCTTCCCGAACATATTTCCAACTCCTGACTAGATCAATAACCCGAAATTTGGGGCGTGTGTTGACATCACAACTTTGCCCACAGTAGAAAGATTAGCACCTTAAGTTCGTATTTGACTGGTATATATGGAAATTTGCTCCTTGTGTACCTCAGAGTGTTGTCGCTGACCAACACGATCAGTCTTCAGAGACTAGTCCCAGTCAGTGCCTGTATTCAGTTCTATCTACACAACCAACTAGCAACTGGAAACAGTGCTATATTGACTTTCACTCACACGCGTCTCCTTGTCCCATTCCCTCAGGTTTATGCTGGCTATGGGACAGAATCGTAAATGATGCAATGTAGGTCACTTTTGATGTTCTGTGTACAAACCTCAATTTGCCACAGACACCGCAGCAGATGTGAATGAGCCGACCAACACTCAACTAGTTTAAAATCTACATAGCCATATTTTTATATCCTATATAATGACTTCCCTGGTACGCCTGTATCTTCGCAATACAAAGTGAATCATTTAGTTGCACGCCCAGTAGAATGATGCGACAAAGCAATACAAAAAGTTTATCATTTTTACAGCAGGAGAAGACATGAGAGAGGATGGTTATCATTTGCGGTTGTTTCATCAGCTCAGATCTATGCACCGAACAACACAGGATGTCCAAATCCACCAAGTCTATTTGCTACTCATGTGATGATTTGACCGTAGAGGAAATCCGGTTAAACGTCAAATGGTCATGGTCAAACTAGGGTCTCAGTAATGATACGTCTGAAGCATTAGACCAAAAGTGATTAGTTTCAGGTCAGCCATTCCAAATTATGACTACAATTCTATGGAACGGAGTGATGACTACTTCATTGCTCATGTAACATTTGTAGGTTTGTTCTTTACAGTTTCTACGGGTTATGCAGTTGTTACACAATTGATCAAACGATATAATCCTATCTGCAATGTTAAAATTCAACAGTCTACAGACGTGTATATTTGTATACACGTGTATGCATATAGTTACAGGCAAACTTAGTTAGCTCTTAATTCGAGAATAAAATAAAGGACAGTGACCAGTAATATGGAAAAGTTGACGCGATCGGGTGCACACGGCTATGGGAACTACTAAATCTGTAATTTCTTTCAAAGCGCAATTGCTAGTAAAACATAGAAGAAAAGACAGAACGAAATATTCAACTCCGTGTTATTCAGAGCCTACAGCATACAACAGGAACTAATGTTCCACAATGGACTTCAGGAACACTTTCTGTTGGCGGGCTACTGGCAGGGCTCGGATGCGATTGTCAATCTCTCAATGTGGACCATCATCATCATGACTAGAACATCACCTACAAAACAGCGAGTATGAAAGCGACATTGGGTAACAGACACACTGTGTTCTATTTTAAAGGTAATCGACAGGTTGACTGTTTCCTCACTGACACGTGTCTAGAAAGTGATGAGAATAGACTTACTCCCCCTAAATGGTAGGTCACATCTAAATAAATTTTCCGACACCACAACCTCTCGTGTGTAGTCCAGGCCACAATGGATAGAAATCCGGAACGCAGGAGTTCACTAGCAGTGAATGTCAAGACTGGTACTTTCCATTTCTTTATGTGTTTGGTTACTACCGATTTTGTTTGTCATCATATAAACCTGCACTATTACAGGAGCAGTAGCCCTAATATGTTATAGCCACTTACGTTCGCGCGTTCGCCAATGTTATATGATTGCGTGAGAAGCTCCTGTGTTTGAAAGAAGATTTAAAATGTTACTAACCCAAGCAATGTCAACATATGGTAGCATGACATTCAGAACCCCTTTTCATCCGGTCAACTTGAATTTGCTAAGCCGCGGCTCTTGATATCAGCCGAATGACTGGTGGTCTGTTCATGTTGTCATTTCTATTCTGATTGTGGGTGTATTTATTCTTTCTTTCCCAGTCGGTGATCGCAACAAACGGCAATACGTTCCCGGCTACTGAGCTGCAGTTAACATTTGCCATACTTTCGTGCGATCAGCAAATGTCAGCGCCACGAACAATTGAAGTCGCAGTGTTTGTATACAACCGTACATGGCAGTCATGCTAAACCGCTGACGACCACACCAAAATCGGTGTGTTCAGGATTTCGCATTGATTTTTCCTCATTCCTTATCCGTTTATTAAGCGTGCCAGGTCACTTTGGAAATACGAATCCGAGAATATACGTTAACCATACTTCCCGCAATTGTATAGGTTGCTATACGAGAGTGAAATAAATTTGCTTTTGTGCAACTGCTGCTGTGCTGGTCGGTGAAAATTTGTGTTGGACTGACATTGGGTGTGAAATAAAAGTGAATAGAACTAAATAATAGGTGAATTCAACGGAGCTGCTCGGCAGCGAACACCAGGATACACAGCAATGACATATAGAAAGACATACTAATTCAGTGTCCCATAAGTCTGGGCTATTATAAGTATTGAAAAAATTGTAATATCTCTCGTCTGTTACGTATGTGCCGATCCAATGATCTTTTAAAACTCTCAATTGATTCAGCCCTGACCACAGAGTTTGGCAATGCATTCCAATGTGAACAGACGCCAGCTGTGATGCGGTTCTCTCTGCACAATGGTCTGCAGCCCGCCTCTTAAACTAAGCAATTTCAGAGAGTGACCTCTTATTTATATAGTGGGTACAGATGTACCACAGGACGACTCTGGATGAGGAGTATTTTTGGGCGGGAATAAGAATTCTTGTGAGATGTCTGTAATCCAGTGAGAACTGATCTATTTCTGTCAGTCTTCCCGAGTAGGACTTTCTCCTGAGCCCCATAATTCCTCCAGCGCCCCAACTCTGAACACGTTCAATAAGTGCCGAACCCTTTTATGATAAGAATGGCAGACGTATATGTTCGTTTCCAGGTGTGAGTAGATTATGGATGCGAACATTTGACGCAGTCTTCCCCAGTATGATGCATATGGTGCTGTGGTCGTAAATCTTACGAATATGAACAATTAACTTATGATTCTTGTTTGCCATCCTTGCTCAATTCAAGGTTACGACCATCATGTGGCACCAGATATCCGTTGTTCAAACTGAACCGAAATGAGCGTTCATTGTAATCTGCCACGTGGTGCACAAATCACACGCCAGACAAAACCAGGCGGAACGAATTATGCTAACCTCTATACATGAACAGTTAGTCGTCCCACATTCGAAGCGTTCTCGTCCATGCCTACGGCTATGATAAAAAGCGTGCCGTACCCTGGATCACTCATGTCTGTGTGCATAGCCTCCTAATTAGATGTACAGGCTGGTAAGAAGCAATACAATAATTAGACTACTGTTATTTGTATGTATATACATATACACAAAAAACAATTATTGACTGGAAAAAGTCTGCGACAAGAAATTTCGAGTAACACCACTTCTCAAGGATTAACCTGCAAGTAGACAAATCCTGGTCGTGTAAATTTCACATTCGGTAAATAACTCACAGTAAAAGGGAGATGGTTGCTCACCCCGAGGGGACATTATTGAAGCGACAAAAATGAAGCTTATTTTCATAGTAGGAAACCTATCTAGTCTAACTGTAGTCAGCTATGACGGTTTAGAGGGTCAACACTATTTATGTTAACTAGTAGCGAACAGTCAAACAGAGGGCGTTGGTTCCACGGTCAACCCTCATGAATTATCAAGTCTACGTGTCCACAGATTATAAGACACTTCGGTGAGACTTGATGGTGAGATGAAAACATGAATCCACAATACAGACCGAGATATTAGGTTTTGAGACGGATCTAGAAGAGAATCGTTATGATATGTGCAAAGACAGATGGGTTATAATCATTATTGCTTACATTGGGATTTGTGCTGTCGAGTTATGGAGAGAAAGGGAAGAAAACTGAGATTGCTGGAGGAACCGTACGATTCGAGGAGACGTTGGAGAGCGTTCAGTGTGCGTTCATTTATGACCCAAAACTTGACCGCAATAAACGGTCACTGTGGTGTCGAACGGCGAAGTGTGTTCTTATGACAACGACACAACAGTCTACACTATTTGGACGATGGGGGTCGCACGATAGACGACCGGAAGGAGTTCGTGTGAGTTGTTATGTACAACAATGACGATTACCTCCGCTGGCTTTTCGGTCTATTCAGTACAGGCAAAGATGCCCACAGGGACTGTTGTGGTCTCTATGCTTTCGCAAATATTCGTTTGCATGACCTTTGCAATATGAGCTAGCTTGGTGTGGACATAACG
Organism: Paragonimus westermani; assembly: GCA_008508345.1. Taxonomy (NCBI): domain Eukaryota; kingdom Metazoa; phylum Platyhelminthes; class Trematoda; order Plagiorchiida; family Troglotrematidae; genus Paragonimus; species Paragonimus westermani. Next base: position 79,248 of record QNGE01003196.1, read on the forward strand.
TCACTTAACTTGGCGTGCATATTCCCAACGCCTGACTAACTCAATAACCCGAAAGCTGAGGCGCGTGTTGACATCACAAGTTTGCCCACAGTAGAAAGATTAGCGGCTTGAGTTCATTTGTGACTGAAAATTCACACATTGTGTACTTCGCCGTTTAAGTAGCTTATGGGATGAGGTTTGAACTGTTGTTGGTGACTAACACAAACTGGGTGTATGGTAAAAGTGAATGGAACTAAATAAGAGATGAATTCAACGGAGCTGCTGGTTGCAATTACCTCGACAATGAACACCAAAACACACTGCGAAAACATGGACAGAAATGCACAGCCAATGACCTATGAGTCCGAGCTACTGTGAGGTCTAAGGAAATTGTGATGCCGGTTGTCTCTTACGTATATACCGACCGAGTAATGTTTTAAAACTCTAGACCACTTCAGCTCTGCCTGTAGTGTTTGGCAGTGCATTCTAATATGAACAGACACTAACTGTGAAGCGGTTCTCTCCGTGAAGTGTACTACTTAATCCGTTACTCAGTTTCAGCGGGTGACCGTTTATTTATGTAGTGGGTGCAGTTGTGCCATTCAGAGAAACTGGGTGCAAGGTATTCTCTAAGCAGGAGTTAGGTCTCCCCTGAGGTGTCTGTAGTTCAGTGAGAATTGACTCAATTCTTTCAGTATTTCCACCTCGGATGTTTCCCTGGGCCGCATAATTGTACTAAAGCCCACGTTTGATAAGTGTCAAACCATTTTAAGATAAGGACGACAGGCGTGTATGTTTGTTTCCAGGTGTGGGTAGATTATGCAGGTAAACATATGCCGATATGGACTATTGTGCTAGGTGCACCTATACGGGATCCGTTGCAAACATTTTGTTCCAGAAGCAATGGCCAGGATCGGTCGGTATTATGTCAAAGTGGTGAATTCCTTCAGCTAGTCCCGTCTCTGGTGAGATTTGGCGAGGACGAAAAATGGTCGAGGTGAATTCATGCATCTGTCAAATGAACACAATGAACGTGTTTGCCGATAATCTTATCACTAAACGAAAGTACACTCGGTGAATGCTTAACGCATCCGATGTGTTTTGATTGTCATCCACAAATCTGTTCTGCATAGTACAGAAAACCATTGGGAATACTCTTGATTCACAGAGACTTTACAGGAGCTAGAGATGCATAATGGTCCACATGCTGATCGTGGGTAATATAAAAAGGGTCATTTTACTGCGTTTCTCTGTCGCGCAAGGTCCAGTATTTCGTCATCACGAAGCAGGATCTGCTCAAACCAGAAATATTCAGACTGTGAGAACATAATGTGTCACAACAGATAATGGCATTGTTATAGAGCGAATAAAATACAAATTGCTTTCGGAGGTTGCAACATAAAACGAGGAACAGTTTAGAAACATCTCTCTCTCTCACAAATGATGCCAGTGAAAATTTGTGCCGAAAGAAGCTGACGAATACAGATCAAAACTTTAGATGTTTCTAGATAATGCATCGTACCGTATGGTTACAACAAACTGCTTCACTATGTGCAGAAGACCGATAAGTGCAGAACAAGCATACGTTGGTTGTCCATCTTCCGAATTGTTGCCTTCAGCCTTCAAGCCTGATAGGCCCAAACAAGCAGCAATCGCATCTAACAACAATCGGTTCAGGTGGCACTCAATCCTTTACAGGGTTGTTTGAAAAATTCGCAGGATCTCGAATAAACGAACCGTTTGTAAAAATCTAAGTATGGTTGATAAAAACCGGACGTCACCACAATTATGACTGTTCAGCCAGTATTCGTCGAAAATGAGAATGGTTCATGGTACCTTGCCAAAGCCTCAGTCGGCAGAGAAGTACGTGACAGCCCAATGCCAGATTGTTGGTCCAGAGAAGCATGATCAACCTCATTAAGGTCATAATTCTCAGGACCAGTTGCGATTTACTAAAATGTCAAACTTCATCATTCTCGAAGTATGCCGGAATTCCATAGCATCGGGCGTCATCAGTAAACCTCGTTGAGGAGCATGACACCCATGCCGAATATTGGAATTCGATTATCATTGAATCATTCGCTCAAACCGAGTTACGTGCAATCTGCTTATCCAATAAATACCCCTCCCAATACCGAATGGTCGACAATATAACCCATCCTCTAGTCGGTTAATGAGAGCGTGCTCGTTATATCTGATGTTAACACAAGTCTAATTGGAAAAGAATACAGGAAAATAAACCTCCCACCTTAAATGTGGAAAAGTCTTAAAAACTGAAAGAGGGATGCGCCGGTAGGATGGAATGGACAGTAAGGCACCGCACAGTAGTCAGGGACGATAGAACGGAATTGAGCTCACTTAAACAAATGGTCATTGGTTGGGTTGGAGAAAACTGGCTGTTCGCAGATCCAGAAATGACGGGAATTATAGGTTACTCAAGAAAGCTTTGGAGGAAAGATGCATAACTTTGCCATTTGGAAATCCACAGGATTCAGGCTGAACAAGAATAAGGGTAAGGGTAGCAGTAGCTGAATCAAGAAGAAAGAGGAGTAGTGTGTCGCGAGGTTATCAGATCCGTTGGAAAATATTTCCAGATGTTACCGGTACCCAAATCCTCGAATTGGCCCGTTTGTGTATAACTCCCTCTCAGTTTTTCATCTAAACTTACCTACAAGTACACAATGTTTTACTCGATTGGAAGACACCGTTGTAACACACTGTTCAATTGTGTTGTTGGCACCATTTTGTTTTTCGATAGTGTGGTTGTGTGCACGTCCTACTGGAATTGGATTCATGCTCGTCTCTGTTATCCCCTTTCCCAGGGCTACCGTTGGAGCCCTTACTTCAGAACAACGCCGACCTCGGTATCTACACGTTACACAAGGTTGGTCTGCCAGTATAGCTGATGATCGGAGCCAGAACGTCCGACCTGCTAATTACAATGTGTAACCCATTTACTATTGTTCAGAGTGTTTCATCAGAAGTGAACCTTCGCTGTGGTGCTGGCATTACCAGAGGAATTTGCAATATCTGCTCAACTTTAAGCAGTCGATCTGTGATTTACGTCACAGCTTTACTGTTGATACTGATCGTTACAATTGAGTTCTACAGCCAACTGTATGACACAATTTATTGCTTATAAAAAGTACCGTAGAACACTTGATCCAAACTGCTCTGGGTTCGGTGGTCGTTAGTTTTGTGCATGTTGCTTGAAGGCGGTTAAGTCGCAGAAGTTGGTGCAGTTCAGTTTGAGAAGGATGGCAAAGCACTGTTCCAGCCAAACAGCAATTCCAAAATTAGCCAAACACGTTGATAAAATCGACAGTCTTCACCTGTTTAAGCACGAAGGCTATACACTAGGATGAGATATAGTCGACGTCATGAGATTCTTCCGTAATGCGTATAATGTGGTTCATTGTCCGCTTTGTTGTGCCAGAAAGTATGCATGGCCATAAACAGTCCGGATTCTTGATGACGGAAACGACTGAGAGGAATGTCAGTTGTCTTTGACAAAACAAAATATATCGTGTCTTAGTGGTTCGTGGTACTGATTGGTAATTCAGTCCTTTTGCTGCTGGTCTCAGGGGCTAGAGAACCTGATTACAATATACGATAAACCCGCGGTTCCCTGGGTGTTGAAAAACCACGTCGGATTAGGGGTCTATCCTAAAGTGGCTGCATGAGATGAGTATGTAATGAAAGTTGTATGTGTTTGACGGGCGGTTGCTGGCCACGCTGCCTGTCTTCATGTGTACCCTTATTGTCGATTTTGATTCCCCTCACACTAGACTTCATCTTGGTAGCAACTGCCTGACAGTAATTCACGGGTGAAGAATCCTCACGTTGGTAGACTGCCAATGGATGAGATTATAATATTTTTTGACCGAATATTCCAGAATGTAAGAAAGATCCTATTATTTGGTGTACGAAATAATTTTGTTTCGGTGTCTGAATGAAAAACGTCAAGGATTTGCTGGGATGTGATGGTGAGATACGTTGGCGAAATGGGTAAAATTCCTAATTTGGTTAATAGATGAAGTCGGTACTGAACTACTACTGAACGTGCATAATTCAAATATTGGACCATTTTCCGTTGAAACATGCATTCCGTAATCTGGGAGATAGGCAGTGACAGCTGACACAAATATGATGTATAATCATCACAACATTGAACTGGAAACGAAATGCACCTGGTAACAACCTGGCTAAGAAACTAGAGATTTAGTTGATGGTTACCGGCTATGAATTTAACGAATTTCATGATCTGTTTTGCCCTGTACACTGCTGACTTTAATCTGACACACTGGTATTTCACCAAGACGGTCAACTGGCTTTGAGTGTCTTACACTGGTCACTCAACGATTTCCGTATTACACCACCTATGACATCACCGTTCTGCGCGTTGACATGAATAGGTTGAAGAATACGCGTTTGTCTCAATATATTTCTGTTTGATCGCGTTGGCATAAAGTAAAACACGATGCGAACACTTGCACTGGAACGGCCATTTTCAATTTGACTTGGTGTGCGAGAAACCTGACCGTTTCACGAAAACCCTCCCCGGTTTTCTTTCTTCCACTGTGCATCTTATCATCAGACTCACACATGTTGAATACAGTTGGTATGCTTCCAAAGAGGCGGTAACTTTCACAAGAGACAGTGATCTCTCAATTCACAGTGTGCTGACGGAGAACACTGATATATTCATAATTCGAAACGCGACTACTTCATTTCAGTTGAACATACTGCTGGTATAAACGTACGTGTGATTGAAGCGCGAAAGGAAGGCTTACAATCTACTTCAGCTATGTCATTTACGCCCACAACCTGCATTGTGACCTCTGAGGAGCGTGTCATGCAGAGCGATAAGAGAAATGACGAAAACCTGAAAGAAGGTTAAGCACAGTCTGACACAATGAAGTTATTTGTCAGGCAGTTCATTACTGACCGTCAGCACAATGAAAAGGACAGTAATAACGGTTGTGTTGGAAGTGATGTTTGAAGCTAACTTGTCGTTGGGAGCAACTAGCATAATGCCTCATAAGTTCAGTTTGGGGTTAAGGAATGCCTTGAACAGGTGATCCGTAGACAACAGGATTAGCAGTTAAGGTACGTTGATACACAGCTGCATACTGACGGAAGGACGTTCGACTGTTCTCGTCAACAGCTGTGGTATATCATAGCAAGACTGGCTGTGCCAGAAACTCCAGCATTCGCCATCGGTATATTTCGTGAAAAGAGGAGGTCTGGGAGTGTGCATGAACAACCTTCTGACGTTGTCGCCGATATGAAGAAGGTTTACAGCGGTGGGGGTAATGCTGTCCGCTCCCTATGTCCTCGTCAAAGTCGCGTTAGGTTGTAACGTAGGTGATGCGCCCATTATGATACGTTCGACGCTGGATATTACGTTTGTGAGACATGCAGTGCTTGCGGTGTTTACGTGGGTACACTAATGGTTTACCCGAACGTGTGGTACGGGTTGATAAATGGTGCCGAGTTCAGGCGTAGAAAGAGTCCGAACTTCACATGTATGGTTCGTCGTTTGGGTAACTGGACTCAGATTTGGTTGAATGCACATGGTTTGTTTGTGAATCACATGGGGGATTACTGCACTTTGGAAAACAGGACCGTTACAGGTGTTCCCAGCGTGCTTAAGGAGATAAACTGTCGAACTGGTCCTATCTGTTCACGCCTGTCAGCTGATTTTTCTCGGAAATGCCGTACATTTGGGGACTGTGAATGGTGGAAGGCAGCGGAATTCCGGCAATTCTTGCTGTACGTTAAACCGGCTGCATTGAAGAGTTTGGTAGATGAGGAAGTTTACGAGAACTCTGTGGACTTCCTCATCTGCAACTACGTATTGCATAGTACAAAGCGGTATAGGCATTGCCTGAACATTGTGGAGTAGTTATTGTGGAAAACTGGCATAGTTTGTTGGTCTATATGGTGAGTTGCAGCCTGCATTTATCTTACGCTGTGAGGAATACCTGTAAGCGGATGCACCTTTGTAGGGTACGCTTCACTTGCATTCAGCGTCTGCCTCCGAGTCGTACAGGCAAAGGCTGTGCAGTTTTGCCCACTCACCAGAATCGCAAGCGTCATAGATCTTTCGTTACACAATGCAAACTATATGTCGGTAAGACGCAATAATGAATGACGGTGTATCCTCAAATGTGTGATGGGCAGAACAGGAGAGCCCCCATTTTGTGCTTCGAGGTTCTTCATACACCGATGCCAACCAATAATTTCTGACGTAGTGAAATTTTGTCACTTATAAGTCTTCTTGACTTCCGTGTTGACAAAGTTTACCTGAGTAAATGACCTTTCATGGCTAGCTAAGAAACGTCGATTGCGACAAAAGTCAATGAAGCGTAAAGACTAGCGTCAGCAGTTCGCAAGCGTTGGACGGTATAAAATCCAAATTGCTCTAGTAGCTGAAGCAAATGGTCAAGATTGTAAGAACCACACCGCTAGCGTGACAGGCCGATTCGGATGCGACTCCGACCAACTCAGAACCAGCCCTGGCCTACTCCAAAGAAACTCTTGCTAGAGTCAGACCGACTGCTGGCCAGAGTCGGGATGTGTTATGACAAAATGCATTCGATCTTCAAACGGGATTTGAGCTCGATCTAAATACCCATAGTTTCCCAGCATCACTAATAAATATCTATAAATACATGTCAATCTGTGGCGCTGTACAAACAAATCTCACAGTTGCATATTGTGACTAGGCCATTAAGGAAGTTCTCATGATTTATGCTGTCCGACTGTTTGTCTGCATGCCATGTGACTGTGTAGCGGGAACCCGAAACACATACACTTCCGGTTTCGTCGCTCGTCGACGGCCGGTCTCTAGCCTCCCTAGCCAACTTGCGTGCCGGTGCAAATTGTAGCGCTATAAGAGACCTCCCATAAATTCCCTCGAATAAGCATTTCGTCTCCACCCGCAACGGCACATTTTGCCCTTCGCGTTTGACAAATTCATACCTGGGAGATGCGATTTAGCGCGGTTTATGCCACTGTAATATATTCCATTCCACACAATGTCTGTGGCCACGCCTGATTAGTTGAAACTGGTAAACAGTCGAAAACACGTTTGCACGGGCAGCGCAACGCTAAGAGGGGCAGACCAGCAGTCACACTTCTGGCAACACTGCGCAACCAAAGGTCACGAGATCAAACTGACGGAGACCGAGGTGATCGGATTGGCAAAAGTGGAGCAGGAACGACCAGTCTTCGAATCGATCTTCTCTCGCAATGCATCGATAGCATCGAACCCTGCGAAGTCATAGGCGCTACCTAACTCTCGTAATACAAGCAAAACACGACTGACATCAACGTCTCTGCTGCATGGTCACACCTGTTTGTTCAATGACGCGTAATATTCTTCATTATTTACCCCATATTCACCATGCTGCACCATATCAAACGCTTTGCTAAGCCATACAAAATGGTTTGCAGAATTTTTCAGGCAATCGTTCGCCCTGTTTGTGTGATCCACAGATACCCCTAAGCCAACAGCAATTCCACTTGAACGATTGCGCGCATAAGGCTACCGGCACCAAACCAACGCCATCTGTTTCATTTCATTCCATCTGGCGTTCGTACTTTCGAACTGCCCGGGGATGCTTGTCAGTTTAGACGTCATACACTTTTCCTAGGAGCTTTTACCAAGTCATTTGTTGATTTTTAACCTATGCGCACTAACCGTACGGCGTTTTTCGCACTAACCGGTCCATAGAATTCTAACATCGGGCTCCGACGCTTTTGCCGCACATCAGCTGGAAATTGTAGTGCCACTTAAATCACCAGGCAAAACTTCCCTCAAAATGAGAACACAGAGACATCGAAAAGAATCTCCTGAATATTCTTGTTGCCAGTCAAATTCAAAGGTGGTGGTGATGCTTCCAAACATGTGTACAGATAAAGTTGACGAAACGGCATAGATGAAACACAAAAATAAGCTAGAAACGAATTTTGATCATGACAACCATGACCTACGTCCGTATGGTACAACGACTGGTAATTTTGGAAACATTTCAAACAACTCCAACGAACTTTGAAAACGAAAATCTTCTCAAAATACGACATACATTCAGCTTGCACTTCCGGTGAGTAACACACGCTTCTCAGGCTGCTTTCTCCCCGTAGGTTTGTCTCGATTTCTGACATTTTGGAACACAGTTGCTGAACCGCCGAAGAACTCCTTAGAAGACCGTCCAACGAGTGTCCCTCCAAACTCCCAGCCTCCCATCTCCGACAGGTGTTTTAACCTGATCACATTAGCACACCTTGCAAATTTCACTTCTCAGATTCACTGCATTGCAAGAATCTAACGGCTTAGGGGAAGATACAGTAATGCTACCTATGTCGAGCTTCTATCGACAACCAACTGACAAACTTCGACCGCATCATTGTGGAATGAACCAGCTAGCAGACGTTGTAGGAGGCTTGATACGAACTCATTTCTACTTTCTTCGGTTGTGCAACTAGTTGCACACAACGAATGCTTGACTTTTCTTGAGGACTGACCCATTATTCCCTTATTCAAGATCAATCAGATTGGACCTTTATGAGCATTGTTTAACACAACCAAAGAGTCTACGCACTTCTCACTTGCGAAGTCTCTGAGTGGCTGCTAGTGAGCCGGAGTCCAAACCACATTCCATTCCTCTTAGTTGCTGACGTAGGTCCCAGACTAAGCCAGAGCCAACTAATTATCGCATTTTCAGACATTGCTGGAAATGTACGATTTGTTTCCAAACCTCACTGTGTTCTTTTTGTTCGATGCCTGTTGTGACTATGCCTCGACTGTTCTTCAGCAAAGACGTTTGAATGGTTAGTGGACCGAAGTTAAATCTTTCAGTATGAGCTCCTTGTTGAAAGTCAGTGCACGAACACCCTGCGAATTCTTCATTAGTGCATGAAATTGCCCTCTTTCCGCAGCACCCAATTTTACAATCTGAACTCACTTAAGTCGCATACATTCCAGAGATGCCCATGGAGGTTAGATGGGATTATCGGTGAAAGTTGATATTTCTAATCAAAACGCACGCAAAATCATCATATAAAGTTCACTGACCGAGACGTCAGATGTAGTGGTTTGAAATGCGCAATACCGTTTGCAAATGCACTTAACTCAAATCCACAGCTGGTTTTCGCGCAATGGCAATAACCCAGCGAAGACGCCAACGAAATTCTGGTGTTGTTCACATTACATGCAACAGTGAATTAAGCGATTAAACAAAAATAGTACAATATGCAGTTACGAATTACAATCACTATAACCAACCATTGAGTGAGTTTCGTTTTCAATTAAGGTCTGAGATGGTGTAGCCGCTTGTAATCAATTTGTGACATTGATTTTCCTTGGGTGAGCTGGACTGAACTCCAGACCAGTTTATGTGCGGTAAAGATGAAGCATTGCACAACACTACTCGTCAGCGGGCAGGCGTTGACAGATACCTAGGTTCTGAAGTGATATCATGTTGATTCGATAAGGGATCCTGGAATGCACTCTTGTATGAAATAGTCTTCTGTACGTGAACATGGCATTGCGGAATATGGCGCTCCGGGATCATCAGAGTATGGAAATGAGTGATATTTTCTGAAGTGGTATTGATTTTCCGAATATACAATACTTGTACCATCTGCGTTGCCGGCTCACAACTCTTGTTCACATGCTACGTGTCACAGTAAAAATGTTTGCAAGCTGTCAGCTTGATAAGCGTGTTAGCGTTCATATGCTTCCTTGTTTGCCGGCCTCTACGCGCCGGTGACGTCGTACGCAATTCCGTTTAATTTACGGCCTCTGCAACTGCCTCACTGTCACCATGGCCACTCTTGAATATCGATATAATTTGCGCTTCACCGGATCAGTCATATATTCTCTCGTTGTTCTACTTGTTCGTGCTTTCATTCAGCACGTACCCGGATTGACCAATTTGATGACGGTGCTTACTAGAATCGAATGACCGAACTGACTATAGGCTCACTGAGGTGAAGTGGGAGCCACTGTCATGTGTAAGCTAGCGAACTCGTCCATCGGCTCCAGCTTCTGCGTTCAACTTAGTGTGCAGTGTCTTGTTTTCTCGTGTCTACACGCACGTCGACTGAAGCCAGCTGACGTGATAAGTATATATCGTAAAAGCGTGCTGATCGATTGAGGGAGGGTTACAATCAAGTAGGAAATTTCGGTGTCCGTTCACTCGTGATGGATAACGAACCCAGTGGGTTTTCCGGCAGTTACCGTCTCGCGTCGCACTTAATGCATCCATAATGCGTTTAGTCGAGTAGTGTGTTAATTGGCAAGTCGAAACTGCATTGTCTAACGCGGCGTTGTGTGTCCATCTTCCGAAGATATGCTTCATAGTGACTCATTTTTCCGAAGTTCGGAATGTCGCGATCTCAGGCGTCTCACTTAGATCTGTGCTGTTGCCCATACAGTTGACAACACTGTTTGTAACTTCGCTGGTATTCACCGCACCTTCTATATAACGGTACAAACTAGCCTCATTCACCTTAAGATTCTGCATCTCAATCCACTTATAAATGAAGCGTTAGCTTGCAGCCTGCCATACACAGGGAATTTCTGCTGCGCATCAAATCTCCTAACGAAGAACTGCCTTCGACAGTCTAGCTGGATAACAATTGAAGTAGGAATGTAAACGCAGTTCAGCGTAGAATCCTTTCGAACCGATCACGAATGTGACATTTTGTGCAACACGGCTACAAAAATCTTGTGGTTTTATAGCTGGAAAATTGGCGTAATTTTAATGCTAGAATTTGAGAAGGATCAGGAAAGCTGAATGGACGCACATTATGTCTATATTGAATGAATTTACTCTCAATTGATTATGAATGCTTCTTTGGTCTCACATCCACTTTATTAATCTTAATTCGACTGAAAGGTTGAGTGTGCGCAAATATTCTTCCGAAATGACTACATGTATCCAGTCTGGACCAAGTCTGAATGCAACTGATCAAGCGCGAGTCCACTCAAACGCTGATCCATCAAACTGTTTTATGTGTGCGTGACACTGTCGGAGGTTTGTTGAACGTGGTACATTTCACACATCCAGAACACATCCAGCTTATGCAATCAAGTATAACATACCCCAACATTAGGGTCACCTTTAGGCAACTGATGCACGACCATCTAGTGCGTCGGGAAATGCGGTTGTTTACTCACTTATCCCCGGGCATTTAGCCTCCGGGAATTTAAAATTGTCATAAATGACTGCTCCCTTTATAGGTTTCCGAATCTGTGAATAGACAGCCGAGTTGTTCAATACTTCGATATTAGAAGTGCCAGAACACTAGGCATAACACTTGACCGAAAACGTTCACATGAGGACAAGTTTCTCAGTTACCCAGACAACCACCATGTCTGGAGTAAAACGAGTATCATTCAGACTAACTGAAATGAGCAGGTCGATTCGTAC
>QNGE01003197.1:4525-57545 GCA_008508345.1 Paragonimus westermani
TAAAACAAAAGTAGGTACAAAATCAAAATCATAGAAAATGTACAGATGAATGCGACTATCAAAATATCATTTATTACAGTCGCTACACTACCCCAAAGTGATGTCACGCAATGGAGCTTTTCGGACAGGTACTACGTGTTCGTTATTTCCATGTTCACGCATGCGGGCTGTGACTTACGATCTGTTTTTGATAGCTGACGAACCAGACGACGCCAATATTCTCTTCATCTCCGCACACTACGCTCGCCTATAAACATTGAAACGCTAATCGTGGACGACAGAGCCGTAAACCGAGCACTGAGTGTTGATGTAGCCGCTTGAATGAGTGCTTGATGGTTGTTATTTATCAATAGAACAATGGTGGCCACGTCCTGTCCTACATATTCCCTTCTCATTGATTCGTCTCCTTACGTTGGGATTCTTTCTACCGATTACGAGCCTTTTCTACAATCTGACACTGTAATATTCCAATTGGGTCAATCACAGGTTACAGTGCACACAGTGTCTAACGTTCGCAATCGAGCACAAATCGGTCTACTTCACAGAATAGGAAAAACCACAAATCAAAAAGAAACGTGTATTAACACAACTCGGATACCGAAAGAGTTCGATCAACAACGTGTCCTTGTGCATATATATATATCCGGGGTCCCACGGTCCGGGAGTTCCCACCAATCAGACGTGGTCTCACGCTCACTGACCGCCGACCTCAGGTTCTGGTTGGTCACCTTCCTCAGCGCGTTGCACGGCCGCGGCCAACCCACGTGTTCAAGGACGTGAAAGGAAGCGGAAGGGAGTATGTGTGGCAAAACAAAATGGCGGCGCACTACATGCTACTACACTACTCCTCCCCGTCGAGAGCACTGGCCGCAGTGCTCCGGACTGCCCCCCTTTGGCGGTACAGTGCACTCCCCAGCTACTTCTAACACTTCGCAATTAATTGATCTATCCTGTCCTGTGATATCCGGCTTTAAACGATTGAAATGTATCACTCTGCGTCAGGACCTATTGTCATTAACGTCCCGTGTAGTGCAGGTGGATTCGGAAATGATGTCGTGCACAACGTATGGCCCCTTCCACTCATGAAACAATTTTTTTGGAATTCCAGTTTCTGGGGCTTCTGCACGCAACCAAACTTTATCGCCGGGCTTCAAGGGGCTTCCATATGCTTTTCTATCGTAGTAATCCTTCTGTCTCCTTTGGGCCGTCCGCAGGTGTTCCCGTGCTAACGCATATGCTTTCGCCAGTTTGTCACGTAGCTGAACGCAATAGTCTGAGGCTAATAGGTTATCTGGCGACAATCTGGGTACCAGCAAGTCGGACGGCAGTCGCATCTCTCTTCCCGTCAGCAGGTAGTGCGGTGATTGTGCGGTAGAAGAGTGGACGCTAGCACGGTATGCGAGCAGGCACTGAGATACGGCTTCGTCCCATGAGCGGGTGTTTTCTGAACTCACAAACGCTTTCAAGAGGGACTTCAGGGTGCGGTTGACGCGCTCCACAGCACCATTACCCTGCGGATGATAGGCGGTCGTCCTTGTCTTCCTTATGCCCAGTATTCTACACAGTTCATGCATCATTGTACTCTCAAAATTTGACCCTCTGTCAGTGTGCAATTGAGTTGGGGCGCCCCAGCGCGAGATCCAGTGGTCGAAAATGAATTTGGCGGTAGTTCCGCCATCCGCTCGTGGCACTGGCACCGCTTCACACCATTTAGTGAAATGATCTACCATCACGAGAATGTACCTATTCCCTCGGGTGGTCTCTGGTAGTGGCCCGACGATGTCAACTTCTACTATTTCATTCGGATACCCCGTCAGCATGCTCTGTAACGGTGCGCATTGTTGTCTCTTGGGGTTTTTAATTTGTGCACACAGACCACAACTACTGCACACATCCTTGACGTCTCTTCGTTGGTGGGGCCACCAGAAACGTCGTTTCGCGGCTTCTTCAAGTTTGTTCTGGCCCGCGTGCCCCAAATTCTCATGCAGTTCCTGCAAAACACTTCGAACCGCCGATTCTGGGACCACAATTTGGCTTTCATATGTCGGGCCATATTGATAATAAAGGACATTATCGGCTATATAGAGATGGTTCCACAACGACCACAGGCAACGCGCCTCCCAACTACTTCCTGCCATCTCTTGGGTGGTCGGACGTGGCCCCCCCTCTTTTATTCGTCTGTATATGATTTGTAGATCTGCATCGCTACTTTGAATGGCAGCCCATCGATTATTCTCCTCTGGCCTGATGGTGATCGCCATGGAGTACCTCGTGCATGAGGGGCAATCGCCATGGTCGCGAATCGGTCTTCTAGATAATGCATCAGCATTTCGGTGACGCAGACCAGGCCTGTGTTTACATTCAAAGTTGTACTCTTGTAAAAACTCTTGCCAACGTGCAACTTGCCCCTCCGGGTCCTTAAAATTCTGCAGCCATTGGAGTGATGAGTGGTCCGTTCGAACCAAGAAACGCCTTCCGAGGAGATAGTGACGGAAGTGTTTAATAAAATGTACTAGAGCGAGCATCTCCTTTCTAGTGGTACAATAGTTCCTTTCACTTCTGTTGAGGTTTCGGTTTCCATAGGCAATAACATGTTCTTTATCATTATTGTCTAACTGAGATAGTACAGCCCCTATAGCGACGTCACTGGCGTCAGTATCCAAGATAAACATTTTCGCGTCCGCTCTTGTGTCTGGGAGTGCCAAAATGGGGGCAGTGCATAACGCATCTTTTAATCGATCGAACGACTGTTGACAATCTTCGGACCACTCGAATACTCGCCCCTTTTCCGTCAACAATGTTAGAGGTTTAGCTATGTGAGAAAAACGGGGAACGAATCGTCGATAATAAGAAGCCAACCCAAGGAAACTACGAATTTCCTCAACACTCTCAGGAGTTGGCCATTCTTTCACCTTACGCACCTTTTCGGGATCACAGCTCACACCGGACTGTGAGATGACGTGTCCTAAATATTTTACTTCGGTCCGCATAAACGAACATTTGGCTGGATTCAATTTCAGTCCAGCCTCCGCTAGTCTTGAAAGGACGTTGGATAGGTTATGCAAATGTTCATCAACGGTACGTCCGTGTACAATGACGTCATCTAAATAAACCAGACACTGCTTCGGGATCAGGTCTCCGAGCACCTGTTGCATTAATCTTTGAAAGGTGGCCGGGGCATTCGTCAATCCAAATGGCATGGTTTCAAACTCGTACAGACCAGAGGGTACCACAAACGCGGTTTTCAGGCGATCACTGGGCTCCACTTCCACCTGCCAGTAACCAGAGGCCAAATCAAGGGTACTAAACCACTCGGTGCCCGAAAGAGCATCGATAGTGTCATCGATACGTGGTAGTGGGAACGAATCTTTTTTGGTTACCGCGTTTAACTGGCGATAGTCAACACATAATCTTAAGGAGCCATCCTTTTTCTTGACTAATACTACCGGAGACGCCCATGGAGATGTTGACGGCCGGATAATGCCTTTCTCTAACATGTCTGTTAATAATTGTTCCACCTGGCCCTGAAGATGGACTGGTAAGCGACGAGCCGCTTGCCGGATCGGGTGTGCCTCCCCCGTGTCAATTCTGTGTCGCACAAAGTGAGTGCGTCCAGGCGGCTGTCCTTCCCACCAGAATATCGCCCGATGCTTTTCAATTACATCCCGTACTCTCTGTGCTAGGTGTGCTGGGAGGTGTGAGATGATGGTGCTCCTAAATTTCTGCCATTCGAACTCAGCGTGCACTTCCCCCTTCGTTACATGCTGTCCTGTACGGACCTCCACAACACCTGCCAGTGTTTTGTACACAGGTTCCAACGGAAAACGCTCGCCATATACCTGTACGGCCAGGTTAGGTAGGTCCAGGATACATTGCATGGTTATCAAATAGTTACTGCCCAGCACGACATGAAACGGTAACTTCGGAACAACGAAGAAATTCAGTGTACACGTCCACTTTCCTATCTGCACTGTCCCGCGAACGCACGCCAATATATGTAACGGTTGTCCGTTCACGGCTAGAACCTGGCTGCCAGGCCCCGCTATTGCATCAAACTGACAGATGGTGTATGTCTCCTTATCAAGCAGGCTGCATACGGACCCGGAATCTAACAGACATTCAAAGTCACGACCGCCAACTTTTGCTTTCAGAACAGGACATAATGCAACATCTTTATCCTCACATTTCGAAACAAAAGGAATACGCGATTGGCATACAGGAGACTTACCGGCATGTGTACGCTTCCGGGCGGATAACGGGCACCCACGCGCCAGGTGTCCATGCCGGCCACAGGTGAAACATCTCTGCCAGTTAGGCGCTTTCACTTTCGGATGGCATTGTGTACAATGTCCGCCTCTTGCATAAGCGCTTTTGCGGACTATCTGACCCTGCAATCGGTCAGCGGGGGTGCTCTGGGTCACACAAGCAAAATTTTCATCCCCGGACTCAACATGTTCCACTTGGTCTAACAGCTCAGCCAGCTTCTCAGCCTTAGCCAAGGTTTTGGGAGGGCGGATGAGAAATTCACGCTGACATTGCGGTTGACGAATTCCCTCGAGAAACCTCTCCAGAATGCGGCCTTCTCTCTGCTCTTGTGTCTCTTCGACAAACGCCATCCTCGCGAGTCTCCTCAATTGTTGCATATAGTCCATCAATCTTTCCGTGCTAAGCTGGCGTCGCTCATGAAATTTCTTCCGGTATTCAACCGCAGGGCGCAGACCTGCAATCCTTCGTCGCAGAAAGTGAAACAGGTCCTCAAGATTCTCCGGAATATCAAAGTCAACGATCTTCCCGTAAGCCTCACGAGAAATCAAACTCAATACGATGTCCACCTGCTGTTCCGGGTTAAAATGCCGCACGTAGCGGCGCACCTGGGCTTCCCAAATATGGAAGTCCTCTCCAATCGTGTATTTCTCTGGCGCTGGGAGTCCATGCTCATGTCGCACACGAAATGCATGTCCGCTGTCCGAAACACACAGTTTCTCAGCCGCTCGAACAAGTCTCGGCATCTCTTCGGTATCTGATGAACTGAACATTATCCGGAAATGTGTCCCACCGTGGGTGCCAAAATTGTAATATTCCAGTTGGGTCAACACAGGTTACAGTGCACACAGTGTCTAACGTTAACAATCGAGCACAAAGCGGTCTACTTCACAGAATAGGAAAAACCACGAATCAAAAAGAAACGTGTATTAATGCAACTCAGATACCGAGAGAGTTCAATCAGCAACGTGTCCTCGTGCATATATATATACGGGGCCCCACGGTCCGGGAGTTCCCACCAATCAGACGTGGTCTCACGCTCACTGACCGCCGACCTCAGGTTCTGGTTGGTCACCTTCCTCAGCGCGTTGCACGGCCGCGGCCAACCCACGTGTTCAAGGACGTGAAAGGAAGCGGAAGGGAGTATGTGTGGCAAAACAAAATGGCGGCGCACTACATGCTACTACAACACTACCACTCAAGATACGCGCGTGATCAAACATTTCTCCCGTGATTGTTGATCCTGATGTATTATTAAATCTTGGTGCCGTTTGCCTGTGTGAACTTTTTTCCGCGTAGTTTTTCTTCCTTACTTTCCCTTGCCAGACCTTTGTTTATTTGTACCCTGGTTTCATTTTCGCCTGACCGCTTCGCCGTTGCGTGATTGTTGCATTTGATTATGTTTACGCAAACCTTTAGTCTCAGAACTTGTATATTTGGTGGATTCGATATTGGGGTTTGTTGTTGTCTTCCACCTTTAAGTTTATCATATTTTTTTTAACATTACCACCTTATTAATAAGAAACTCGCCAATACGACCGTCTTCCCTTTGGGATCCGAATCGGTTGCTCGACGGGCTTAGAATTTATAGACGCTCATTACTTACAGACGCGACTACCGTGGATCCAGCATATCGATAGACATTACGAGAAGACTGAGCGTTGCTCGAACAACCACTAGACGTTCGAGATCAACAGTGCTCGATAAGTCCGCGTCGGTGGAACCGAATCTATCTGCCAACTAGGTGAAAACTATCAGTCTTTCTACAATGGCCGAGCTAATCAATGTTGACAGGCGTTATGTGCAAGGACGTTCTCCCGGCTACCATTCGGCCGAAGCTACTCCGAGGAAAACCGCGTCACTGAGCTTGCCTGCTGTGTCTATCTGTGTGGAGAATTATCCTGTTCCTATATCCAACACTTGAGCGGTGATCCCCAGGTGACCCACATTGATGACGATAACAAAACTTATTTAGACTTTCTTTTTAGGGATTCTCATGATTTTTGCAGGGACGTGTCTGCGATTGCTGAGTTGTCTGCTGTATCATATTATTGTGGCATGCTTGGGGCCCCTAGAGCTAAGCAGGCACCATGCCCAGGGATAGCTGTGGGTCGGTGGCATCCCTAATGAGGAATGCGAATTGTGAATCGAAGGTTCCTAACCTTGTCCCAGCTGTAACTCGTTGTTCACTTGAGCGAAATTTGGTGATGGATGACAGTCTTATTGAAGAAGAATTGAGTTTAAAGGAAGAGGAGCTGGGGTTTGTGAGGACTCAACTGGAAGTTTGAGAGTGGTTGAAGAGAAGGTCTGATTTTGGTAAGATTGAGGAGCCCCCCGGAGGATAGATGCAAACTTCCTCCCATCTGGCTCGTCATATAGACCTCCTACTTACGGGTTCCAAGGGAGCTCCATGGAGCAGTATATCCGTAAATTATTTATCAGTGTGGGCCTGCCAAAAATCGAGCTAGAACCTCTTGAAGGGTCGCCCTTGAAATTTCATAGCTTCATGCGAAATTTTGAACTCAACGTGGCTAGCAAGTTAAGTGACGAAGGACAGAAATTGTCTTACCTTATTTAATATTGTAAGGGTCGAGCTAAGGCAGCTATCGAACATTGCGTATTGCTGCCCAGCGAAGTAGGATCAACTGAGGCGACCGGAATATTGAGGTGGCGATTTGGAAGGCCGCATGAGATCATTCAGGCTAATGCCAAGGACGTGTTTAACGGTCCGAGGCTCGTCGTGGGAGACACTGAGGGTTTTCAACGCTTCGCCACCCAGATGGAGGGTTGTCAGTTGACCCTGTTCCAATTGAACCATCCATCCGAGTAAAGTTGTCCAACCAACCTTCTGCGTATCGTGGGTAGACTTCCTCGCCCATTACAAGAGAAGTGGGCGAAAGTGGATGATTCTATCATTAACACCGGTCGGGAGCCTTCTTTCAACGACTTACTTGAGTTTATAGAGAGGCGGGTCTCGATCTCTAGTAACCTATATGGTGAACTCACCGCCCGTTTAACCCAGGGCCGCATCAGTGGAAATGAGACCGCGCGCTTCCATGAGGATACTCAACGGCGGCCGCGTGTGTCAACCGTCGTCGGAGTGGTAATTAAGGCACACCAGTGCGCAGTATGTGGTGACGATAATGATTCACCGATATGCCGGCGATTTGAAAGCATGTCATTAGAAGAGAGTCGCAAAGTTCTAAGAAAGTATAAACGATACCTCGTTTGTCTACTGCAAACCACACAGCCAAGTATTGCAGGGTCCTTATACAGTGTTCACGGCTTCTATGTGGAGGGCGACATCATACCTTGATGCACGTAGTCTGGGCGCCTTCTGAAACTGAGATCGAAGTGAAGGAGTCAAGTTGTTGAGCCACCTCTTGGCATGAGAGAGATGTTCCTCCAGGTTTCGTACCTGTCAGATTTATTGGGGCGCCTGGGACGTTTGAAACATATGCCCTTCTAGACAACGGGTCCGATACCACACCCGTAGATGAGTCCTTAGCTGGGCGACTAGGGCTGCCAACATGTAAACGAACGCTTAGCATCCGTACATTGAATAGGGTCGCTACTATCAAGTGCCAAGATCTGAGTTTGGAAGTTTAATCTTCAGATGATGGAAGTAGGATTACGATCGACAAGGTCTTCACTGTCAAGGGTCCTCCGGTTGACCGGGTGGGATCCATATCCGAGGATGACATTCAGTGTTGGCCCCGCTTGGCCGGTATGCCCATCTCCTCGTTGGGGGGAAGAAAAGTCAGGCTACTAATAGGTTGTGGCGTGCCGGAAGCGCATTCAGTAACAGATTAGCGGGCGGGAGGTTGCTCCGGGGCTTATGTGACGCGAATACCGGGTGGGATACACCATTAGACGAAAGGTGTCAAGGTGAGTGGGGAAGGTGGTCACGAGGTGTAGCGTTGATAGACTCAACTTCAGTACAGCGTTGTATCAGACCCCATGGGAAGACGCCGGCACGTTCGGAGTCGCATGTTTTCCGACACTTCCGAGGGGGTTACGGGGCTGTCGGCTATCTCCGAGAAGTATTGGGAGATGGCAGCATTTTTTGTTGCTTCTTGATGGGGAAGTCCCGTGTTGCATCTTTAAAGCACTTGTCTATCTCAAGGTTGGAACTTACAGCCGCAGTATTGGTGGCTGAACATATGAGATTTATAGTAAGTGAACTCAAGCTAACCTTTGGTAACATCACACTTTGGACAGACTCCATCATCGTGCCTAATGTGAGGTCAGTGGCGCAGTGGTTAACACGGTTGCCTCAGGATTGGAATGTCCGGAGTTCAAATCCCGGCCGTGGCAAGGATATGCACTACTGACTAGCTCTAATGAGAGCGAAACTCGAGTCTAGTTCATCTTTTTGAAAGAGGATGACTGGAAAGTCTATCTGAATACGAAAACTGCGATCAAATGTGAGTGATGGTCAACTTGAGAACACCTCCTGTCGCTTTGTCACATTTGTAGCCAGCTGTCCAACTAATTCATGATTACACTCAGGACTGTCGGTGGCGACACACTGCGTCCGAGTTAAACCAGGCAGACGTAGCTTCGCGAGGAACCTGTGATGCTGGTTCTCAAGAAATTTACGCGTGGCTAAGTGGCTCAGCCCTTCCATGGGAACTTTAGAATTCGTGGCCCCCGGACAAGCCTCTCAAGCCGATTCAAGCTGAGGAACTTGAATTAAAGGAGGTTGGACGAAGCGCAAAGGTTGGTGACCTTGTTCTTTTCATTGAAGGCCCTCGGTCCGTAGGCGTTTGGCCCAAGGCTGTGGTAAGCGGCTTAGTGAAGGGTGACGACAATCACGTCCGCGAGGTGTACTTGATAACAGAGAGCGGCACGGTCAGGAGAGATAAGATCTAAATGTCTTCTTGAAGGAGCAGAGGATAGTTGCGTCGTCAGCGAGTAAGCTTCGGGTGCAAGGGAACCAGTTCACGATACACACTCATCCCGCAGCTACATTAGTTTTGGGAAACCATGCTGGTTTCGGGGCCGGTGTTGTAGTAGCTGCTTGCGTGAGTGCTTGATGATTGTTATGTGTTAACAGAATGTTGGTGGCCACGTTCCTTGCTTTATTCATTCCCTTCTCATTGATTCGTCTCCTTACGTTGGAATTCTTTATACCGATTACGTGCCTTTCTTACCTTCGGACACTACCGCTCAAGTTACGCGCGTGACAAATCATTTCTCCTATGAATGCGGATCTTGATGTATTATTAAATCTTGACACTGTTTACTTGTAAAAATTGTTTCCGTGTAGTTTTTTCTTCCTTACTTTCCTTTGTAGGACCATAGTTTATATGTATTTTGGTTTCAGTTTTCCTGACCGCTTCGCCATTACGTGACTGTTGCATTCGGTCATATTTACGTGAACCGTTAATCCCGGGATTTGTGTACTTGGTGAATTCAATATCGAGGTTTGTTGTTGTCTTCCGCTATTTGGTTTAGCATATTGTTTTTTGACATTAGCACCTTATTAGTAAGAAACTCTCCAATACGACCGTCTTCCCTTTGGAATCTGAATCGGTTGCTCGACGGGCTCAGAATTTATAGACGCTCATTACTTACAGACGCGACTACCGTGGATCCAGCATATCGATAGACATTACGAGAAGACTGAGCGTTGCTCGAACAACCACTAGACGTCCGGGCTTAACATCATGCGCATAGAAAATCTGGTTGCCACCGAGATTCTTTAAGGAGTCACGCGATCACTTGTGTAGGTCTTAGTTAGCCAGTGTGGTGTGCATTGACTGCGTTTGGTAGCGCATTGTGATCCTTAAACAACTTGACCGGGCGTTCTTATACCAGTGGTGTTGTACGACAGTGTGCCCAACTGTAGTTCCCATATGCCTTCCTATTGTTCATTACAGCAAGTTGAGAATTTGCCGAAGTCGATGAACATACAAGAATTCAGTACAAATGCCATCGAAGAGGACTGTCAATTGTTGTAAGCGGTGGCACATTTCAACAGTGTACTCCAGTGATCGGTGTAAATATGATATCCTTAGGACAATACGGAGGAAAAGTAAGTGTTTGTTCACCCGCTATGTTCTCTCTTTAGGTGACGGTGTTCTCAATGACACGGGTACTAGCATTTGGTCAATTGCAGGGGAATGTGCAGCAGTCTCCAACGTGAAAGAAGGGTTGAAGGAGTATGTCTCAAAATATCGCATTCCCAGAAGAGCAGTTACAGCACTCTTACTAACAATCAATTCTTTGGCGAGATCTATGCTAACTGCGGTTCGTTCTTTGATGAGTGAACCCCATGATTGCCCTTCAAAATCATTATCTAGTGGACAGTATGATTATTTTGGTTTGCAAACTCCCTGCTACGCACGCCGTATGGCACATCACCGAAGAATGCTGATGAAATTGCCATCCGGCTTGACGCTGATGGTGTTAGACCTTTTAAACCGTCAGAGCTGCAGTTATATCCTGCACTTTACAGATTGATTATGCCGTTGACAACTAACCCATTCGTGTTCGGCGTTTCTGCTGGTCGCAGCAAACCTTGAAATGTGAACGAAAAGCTGTCTGGCTTGGTAACTGAACTTTCCAGTTTGATATCGCATGGCGTTACTTTTAGCAACCTTGGGCCTTAGAAGAACCTGAGTATCAACAACATCATTCGTGAATCACCAGCTAGAGCCCCGGTGAAACGGAAACCAGAGCACGCTTGATATGCCACTTGTGGCCGCTATACGCAGAAAGGTGCCCACGTTGATCCCAAAGTTACTTATCATTTAACAGACTGCTCCACTCGTACAGACGAGTCTTTCCGGTCTGCCAGGAAGCACGGAAAATTTCCATTCAAAGCTCTTCCGTTCAATATGATGCAATATTTTTCATACGACTACATGCACTCCGTTTCTCTTGGTGTTGTGAGCAGGCTCATGTCATTGCAGCTGAAATCCCCGTCTAACAAAAGTGTACGTTTGAAGATGTACACTGTTAAGAACGTAGATTCACCTGTAGCTGCATGCTTCCGTCTGATTAAAGACGACTTTCCAAGGGTGTGCCCAGAGTGGTTGGAGTTCAGAAACTAGAAAGCCTATGAGTTTAGGCAGGTTCTTTTGTATATCGGACAGTGAGTGTTGAAGGGAACTATACCTCATAAGAATTACTACAAATTTCTGGGCTTATCCATTGGCATTTACTCCCTTGCTCATCCTTTTTTCTGCGACCTTTACTTGAGTGTGGAAATTCGTGCCCGCGTAAATTCGTTTACGAGTTCTTCCATATATATGGAGCAGGGGAAATGATATACAGTGTGCATTCACTTGTACATTTGGAGGACAACGTCGGACATCACTGCCAACTTGACGGATTTTCAGCCTTTCCCTTTGAGTCGGACATTGGCCACATCAAACTTTTGTTACACTCTTCATGTAATCCGGTGTCCCAGTCACATTACAGGTGGAAATAAGAGCGTACTATGGACGAGGTGACTTAGAATGATTGGTCATTGCATGTTGAAGACCACAGCAACGGATGCAAAAGTGAAGGTTACCTCCGTAACGGTTCATTTCTTTTGCACTTTAGCCCCAGTAATGTAACCATTGCACACAAACTGCTCCACCTCATTGTGGACAATAGCAATGTTGATGATAACCAACTACTTTTCTATTGTAAACTTATCAAGTTTAATGCCGACTTTTGTGTGCGTGGCATCCCATCGTCTACGTTGTTCATATTTCAGGTGAACGAAGTCAACGGTCATGTATAGCGTCTATCTTCTTTTGACGCACTCTGTAAGTGTGTTCTCTTCACTTCACCATAAATTTCACTTGTTGCTCCGCTTTTGCGCACGTTTGACAAAACGCTAATAAACATGAACCAATAAAAAGTGCTTGTGAACTTTTACTCCGCTGACGTGAACAATTTTTCCTGAAACCAGCGAAAACCTTCCAACTTCTAGATATGGATAAACAAAAGTGTTACTGCTTAGTTAAAACTGGGGCCGATGACAACGAAGATTTTGTCGTTATCATCAGCAGCTCGCTAGATGCTGCTGGAGCAACAGCGGTTTTCCCACGAATGCTGGGAACTGTGTTGCAGATATATGCAGAACCACTTGCAGCTGTGTACTGGCGATCCAATGTTACTAGTTACTGTATTAGATGGCACAAGTAGGTGAAGCTACTATATAACAAACAGCTATATTTCGTTGCGGTTGACTTTGAAGATGCCAGAAAAATGGAGGTGCGGTACACATCCGATAACCTGCCTTCCAGCGATGACACAATAAACGTGAGTCTATCCCTAAACCCCCAGTATGAGTTGATTGTTGCTATTTGTTAACTTGTTACCAGTAAACGGCCAAAATTCACGGACGATTACAGTGAAGAGGACGGCAGTGCAAAAAGAAGGAAGTGTGAGCCTACTCCGACGAGCTATTCAGTTCTACCATGCAGCTCCACAATGGGGCCTCCAAGAGCCCCCGGCTGCCTTACTTACGGCGCACAAAACCTCATCCACAACGACAGTGGTGAGGAAGTCTTACTTCAGAATCAATCACTTGCAGGAAGTGACTTAAAAGCAAAAGTCACTAAGACTGATTCACGGGAGATCCGTTCATATTTTCTGAATGCTTTAAATGATAACAGAGCGTGTTTTGCACCTGATACACTTTCTCAGAGGTAGCTCACGGTAACACTGTGCAGATGAACACATTACGGGCAACCATGGAACGGATGACCGTCGAAATAACGCGATTAGCGAATAAAAGTCGCCATGTTTGCTTTTACTCTTGACCTCTGTAACACAGTTTGAAGAAGTTGATAGAAAAATGTTGCAATGCAAGTTCCAGTTCGCTATGATGAGTGGTAAGATCAGTAACCCGTTGAGGTTCTTTTGAACTGATTATTTCCAAGGTATCAGTGCCCCAGTGCTGCAGCTCTTTCGCGTAATATGATGGAACGATTGAAAACATGGGCAGTCGCTGCATAAATTACCTATTCTGGTGCATACAGCACGGTTGCATTCAAACGCACATAGCTGAAAGCATTTCTAATAGGTATGGTCTGTCTTATACCTTCATTTCTTCACGTAACCGGGACAAGCACGTGGCAGGACGAAATATGCAACCACCCCTGACAGTGTATTTAATGAAGGGCGGTTACATTGAGCACGGAACGAACGGTCCATTCAACATGCGTCCGAACGAGACAGTGAGGACGCCAACCTTGTAAGCTTGTGGTAACATAATGGCATTCTTACTTCTCCAGGAGGAGAAGTTGATCGTGGACCTTGACAAAACAAGCGCTTTCGACCTACTTGCCCATTGGCGTTTCGCATTTTATACATGTGCGAAGAGTTAAATTCAGTAGATTTTACTTTTCCGCATTGCACATAATGTTTTCACTCCAATGACATTTGGAGAAAGGCCACGGTTAAACGGCCGGTTAGGTTGTATAGCTGCAGAGAGGGAGGTTGATATAGTTCCGGTCAGTGTACGCATCGGGCTGATAATCAGCGGAAATACTGGTGAGAATAGCAGATTTCGGCGTGCGTCGTGCTGCGTTGTTGTTGGTCCGCGCAACCTCCATGTGTGACTGGTCGAAAAAACGTAAATGAAAACGCGTTCCCTGTAGACACAACGCCTTTTTCACTACAACAACATCTGATTGGCCGCTTGGGAAAAAGAGCATGAATGCTAGTGGAGAAAGGGTTTGTGCTCGCAGGGTGAGGTATTTGAGCAGTGGGCACTGTTTGTTTTCTATGTGAGGCAGGACAAATGGATGGAGCAATTATGGGTCTGCGCACACAGTACTGTTTGCCTTTTCCTCATGACCCAACATCGATTATGTCGTCGGAAGGAAAGTCAACTTCTCCTGCTTAATTTAACTTGAAGTTTAGAAAGAGATAACTTTCCACCTCCATCACGCTGAATTTTGTTATATGTGAATATTAATTTTGCGACTCAACGTGATCCCAATTTCACTAGATTTTTCACTTATTGCTGTGCGATTAAACCTGCGGGCATTTCTTCTTTACGCCTTCGGAATATCAAAACAAATGGATTCAGCGATGTTCGGAAATGAATCGAGTCGCAAGAATATAACGACCTCGGTAATTTGAAACCTAACATTTTCTCACCGATTGTATAGACGCTTTCTGCCTACCGATATGAGTTGGCATACTTATATGAAATTTACCATACATTTCGTAATACATATGACACATACATCATAAAACTATAATACACATATAATGATATATTATGTATAATGTGTAAAACATATTCACTGATTTTCCTTCGGAACGACTTTGAAGCTCAATCCCTTCGAAAGTCGTGACTTTTTCTAAAGTCACAGCTACAGACGCCTGATTACCTCCCCTATCTGGCGTACTCATAATCTGTAGCGTGGTCTCTTTTCTACTCCATCCCGTCAACCATTTTTAACCCAAGGACTAATCATGTGACCCCAGTACACTTGTCGTCATTGGTTCGCACCTGCAATGAATTTGCAGTATTCGTCGGAAGGATGGATTCCCTTTAACCGTTTCAAGAGCACTTGGGTAGCGTAAGGCCTCCGCGATATCTCCGAAGTTCAGATGTGACTGAAGCGGAGATTCAAAGGTTTCGGAGTTAGATCTGGAGTTTTATGCTGTATCCGGCCGACCGAACTTGCGTTCGGTGATCATAAGAGACGCGTGTGCGTTTGCGCCCTTGGGGTACACGCTTTGTGCTCACCTTCCGATGCTCGGAAGGGAGGAAGTGATCAAACTGCATGCTGTTCATACTTTAGCGTAAATCGCAACATCAACAGAGGATGTTGAGTCACTCAATTCATGGTGATGCACAACCATTCCTGCCACGTCATCGCTGCTAAGTACAGAACCTCAACTCCTCGTCTCACCGATGAGGAAATCAACGAAGTTCGAACATGACTATTAGGGGGCACCGCTTCACTCAACGGTACACAATACTTCTGGCAAAATTTCGACAAGCAGAAAACGATAGAGGATATGTGCAATAAGCGCGTCTGGTTGTTTGCGGAGAGGAACACGATTGGCTACCTGGATAGACACAGGCGCAATCGGGCAAAACCGGTAAGTGCTGCTACAACGTAGATAATGAAAACCGTCTAACGCACCTTATGTTAATTAGCAACGAACGGGCGGAATTATGTTGGCACTTCTCCGAGGTTGACGGAATCGACGCCACGTGTGAGAATTGTGGGGCTGTTTTGGTGAGGTAGGTTTGCCGGTTTGCTTTGGTTGGTTAGCGGACGAAACAACGGTAGCCATGTTTCTTCGGCTGTCCGTGATCTTCGTTGGACCGGCGGAGACCAGGACAATGGTCATAGACGATAGTGCGGCCATACAGGCAACACGTGTGCAGGAGCTTCCGTACGCCCACCAACTTCCGTGCCGTGTGCATTTCCTCAGGAGCGTGAGCGGTCGAACGCCCAGTCTGACCTTGAATAAGTGGCTCATGGTTTCTGCGCTCATACGTCACTGGTGGAGATGCGCCGCAACATTGGCTGTCATACGGAACGTTGACTGTTCGTTCCATGATGAGTACCTGGTGAACAGGCTCATTAATAGATTGAAGAAGTAAACCAATCGCCGCAGCCCAAACGTCTCCACCTTTAACCGACGGAACAACTTCGCGGAAGCAGTGCATCGCACCGCTTAGCGGCTCAACCTGAACGCGAAACTCAGGAGTCCGCAGGCTATCAAGCACACAACGGTCACCTTCAACCACATCACCAATGACTGCCAGGCACTGTTCGTCTCTACATGCTGCTCGTACCCTCAGACGAACATCGGTGCTTTTTATGTCGGGTTGAATGGTTGACTGGTCTCTAGGGGAAGCAGTTAATGCCAGACAACTTTGCGGTTTGAATCCGCCTGACATCCGCTGCTTCCCCGGCAGTGATCTTGTGAAGAACAACACTCAGTCCTACAGAGTAAACCTGAAGAGTCGTTATTGTGGTTGTCCACTTGTAGTTGAGTATTTGGTGCCATGCATGCATTCTCTGCATGTATACTGGTCGTTTGGCTGTGAAGTGCAAAGCTTTCTCGTAAGCTCTCTTTGAGCAAGGCAGTACGGTGGGATTTGGGAACTCACCACTGTGAACTAAGACACTCAGGAAAACGTCGCTGGATCATCCGGAATGGTAACATTCACAGAGCTGGAAATGACGGCCAAGAAACAACTGGACGACTCAACGTTCAACTAGTTGCCGGAACTTCGAGAATTTCTTCGTAATCGTGGCCCCAGTCGACTGCCGTCTTACTTCAGCCAGACAGGACAATGAAACACTGATGGGAATTCGGTGGTTACCATGGATCTTCTGGAGGGTCAATCAGACGATCAAACTGTGGAACCAAGCTCATCGGAGCCGACAGCTTTGATCCCGGTATCCGTGACGCAGTCCCACGTGGACTTCGGGACAGTTCTACCGTTTCAGTGCCCTTCTGCACTGTAAAATGTCGGGGAACTGTTTCGGCGCTGAAAGCCGCAGCAAACGAACTGCAAGCCAAACCTTGTTCACTATCCACTGCAGTATCAGCGGAGGAAGTCAGCTCAAGTATTTGCGGCGAATGTGGACAGGGGAAGTCACTGGCTGGGGATCAAACGTCGACAGCTGGACAGGGCGCCAATTCTTCCCCCAGTAACAATACTGAAGCTGCGTCCTCGAGCCGTCCTCCGATCAACAGGTATATTGCAAGTGGTGCCACCAGTAATTTGAGGCTTGCCAGAGCAGGTAAGTGTGCATAATATTGTCGTACTTGATAATGCGACTGAGAACACAAGAATGAAATAATACGACGCATTTTCAGTAGAGTCCGCCGACGGGTTTTATTGTCATATCCACCGCAAAAACCAACCCCTCCTCAAGTGGTGCGGTGATAAAACCTGATCAGATACTGGACTAACAGAATTCTAATACCTTGCAAACCCTGTACAAAAAATATTAGCATATGCACGCCCACCACTTTGTTGTTCCCCTCCTTTCTACTTCCAGATTATGAGCAGAAACAATGAGAGGAGAATCGCTGAGGCATGATAAGTGGACAGAAGACGAAAAACGCTATTTGTTAACATCACGACGAGAATACAGGTTAAACGTGAAATTCCAACGTAGTACTGCTCGCAAGATAGGGGAAGAGTTAGCTAAACTAATTGTGACATAGACTGAACAGTGAACTTGGTCGAAGTGCGTCTATGTGGCTTACGGTTACAAGTGGTGGGAACACTATCATTCGACTGGTGGAGTGAATGGGAATGAGTTGAAACATAGACTGAACAGGCGAACTCGAATGAACTGTCTACGTGGTTTACCTCTGCCGTTTTTGTTCCTTTTACTCTGATACTTAACGTGCGGTCTTCCAGATTCATTTCGAATCTTTAGGCATGTCTTTCTATCACCCGGCTTACTACAGTCAGCCTCAGTTCCGCTCAGACCCTGCCAGAATGCCTTTTTCTATAGAAGCCTGATAATTGTGTGTAATCACCGCACAGTGATTGTCTAACGCATTTGCGGTGACAATCACGACACGGTGCAACTGCCATGCCGCGTGGGCTTGTCGCACTGTTAATGCAGGTGTTCAGGTGGGCCCGATGGACGCGGTGTTCGCGCGGATAATCATCTCCCTGGGGACGCGCGATGCGAATGATCACTATTACCCCACATGATGGGATTGTGGTGATCCCTGCGACTGCATCGCGCCAGCGCGAAAGCCGGTAGGAAGGGGGTGGATTACTATCATCCTGTTGACTGACTGGCGAATTGCTCCGTCGAATGTTTCTTTTATGCACTGAATTTCGATTTGACCCTTATTTTTTGCTTCATGTATTCTGTTCTGTAGTAAGCACTCGAGGATATGCGTGGAAATTTGTCGCACCATGAATCGTGCGCGTTCACGTTTTGATTGCTCTGTCGAGTGTACCGTCCAGTGGCCTAGGTAGATGTCAGTGGTCCACCTGGCTCAGCAAAACTTTCATGACCATTTCCGGCCAGTTTGAAAGCTGGGTACGCACCAAAGTATTCCCAAATTCACTGACCGTTGAACAGTGAACACTTTTAATTTTCCATTTTGAAGCGCAGCCAAAACAAGCCAAAAGAGCAGCGCGAGAAAAATTGTGGTATTGAAGATCACTTATCAAATATAACTGAATGATGGCACTGCTCACAGCTGGTATTTCATTCTAAACATCCCCTCCAGACGATAATTACTTTTGCTCATGCTTTTCCTGCTAAAGCAGTCGTGCGTATCCTAGGTATTTGCGGTTTCAGTGGTTTTAGATCAGCATCTCACTAACTTCTGACTTCACTGTTGTCTACCAGTTTGTCGCTTAAATACCTACATGTCGGCATCGCAGTTTATATTACGGAATGTTGGCCCAGAAGCTCAAAAGTTGTCAGATCATGAGACATTAATTTCATCTGATTTTGTTTTATTTCAGCGCCAAAGGATTTCATATTGTTCAGCCTGCCCCCACAGAAATTTGCAACGATTATTTACCTCGGTGTTCCGAGAGTGTCACATCATAGGTCATCCACGTTTTTGCATATTGATACTGTGTCGGAGTTCAAGAACTTACATTTGGTGGCCAGTAATCATTCAAACTTCACCGCGCTGTTTAGAAATCGACCACGGTTGTGCGGCGGCATTTTTTGGTAGTCAAATATACGCGGCAGTAGACGGACTTATACTTAACTCAAGCCCAGAGCTAGTTTGGGCGCGATAGCAACAACACAAGTGAACCAGCGAAGTTGTAATATGATCCGTATTCTATGCAGAGCGATCATTCACTCAGTCAGCAAAAATGACGCAATGTTCAGTTACTTGCTACAATCACCACACAACATTTCCGTCTGTAAAAGCGATGATGGGTCCGATTTCAGCACTTGCCGCCTGTTGACTATGCTGCCGTGAGGCAGTGGACGACATCGCTGGTTGCATTACAAGAACCTGACTTTGCTCCATCAAACTTCCAATGAATCATCATAGTGGATTTCGTGAAGGTTTTCTCGGGTGGCATTTACTCGCGGTCGGCGATGGTGGTCCCATTATCTCTTATCCACTGCTTTCAGCAGACTTCCGACTAAGTTTCCCGCGAAATAGTTCGCGCGTGTCGCTAGAGCTGTAGTATGACCGCGTAGTACGAACTGACAGCCGTCCGCTCACTAACGAAAACACTACCGTCACCCATAAGGATGCGTAACTCCACCCAAGAAAGATGCTGGGAGGTTATACTGACTCTCATGCGCACCGATTGGAAATTTTCATCTTAATCAGGTTGAATTAGGGAAACCTTAGGAGAGGTTTTATTCCAACCGTCGAAACAGTAACCACAAGAGAATCATTCCAATCAAAATTTTTCAGACCGCTGTAAACTACTAAGATGAAAAGATACAAACTCATACCAGATATAGCACATGGTTGTCCACTTCACTATCGATAGTTTTATTCATTCCACCCTGGGCTATCCTTCCAGAAGGAATCGAAGAGGCTGTCCCGCAAAAACACATGAAAAAACGTCGTGAAACTTAACCCTTGCAGACATAGTCACTATAGATGAGGCATTCACCGTAGAATATTTGGGCCTCCGAGCAAATTTTTGCTTGTCGTTTCCGTGTGTCCGTGCTGCTGAGTTGTTCTTGTCTCAGTACACTTCATGACACCTTGTGTACTACTGTCTGCTCACCTTCGCAAGGTGCATGGTAGAAGTAACGCTGTTATGAAAACCTATTCACTTTGTTCCTACTATTACCAACACTTTCCCCCCCTAATGCCCTTGAAAGCTGCTGTGTGATATATACACAAACATCTACATCTGGGGGTTCTGCCTTCGTGCCTCCGGTACCTTGAGACTAGCTACCGTATTCAGTGGGGAAGGAGGAGTTAACGTCATGGATAAGGGCCAGCGCACAAAACAAAATAATAATAGTACTGTTTCAGCTGATCGCTGGGGCTCAAACTGTTAACGAACTCTGAATTCAGGTCTCCACATTCCTCCACTGCTTGCAATCCAGATTCAACATCCAAACAGTTCGTGTTGTCTGCCGCAGCGTCTAAGACATTCCCAAATGTTTCACCGTCTTTTACTTGAAGTCGGTGGGTCTGTTACCCATCGAGCATTACCTCACCGCTTCACTCGTTATACCTCGCGGAACTTCTGCATCCGACCCATAAGTAGCTGGTTGGCCTAAGAAACCATTGGGTTCTGATTAGATTGCCTGCTACGTTGCATTCATCTCGAGAGCCCGTGTTGTATACGGTCTGGTATATTCCTGCCTTTATAGCTGATGTAACTGTTAGTGCTTGCTTTCCTTCAATCATTCTTGGAAACTTATTGACGATATTAGCGATACATATCCGGCTGTTTGTCGTTAAGTTTATCACTTTAAGAACTAGGTTCTCCCGCAATTTCGGATTACTCTGAGGCAATTAGGGTTGATTTTGAATTCTTCTATTCCTCTAGGTCAGTTTTCAACTAATTAACCGTTGAATAAGCTCCTAACATCAAACTTCTCTGTGCAACAGGAAAACGGCGAAAATAATTGTCACTGCACCTAGTACATCAGCATCCTCAGAGAGTGACCAAAGCAACTGCCGACAATAAACAGCATACCCTGGTCTACGCTGGATGCTACCAGTGGGTTCATCATAAAAGTGAACACTGACTTCCGATCACGGTTAGTGAGATTGTTGAATTTATTGAACTTGCTCAGCGCTCAATGGATCGACCGTCTTGTCTACTCACAGATCGTAGGCAGTCTCACTTCATACTCAGGTTCAATCTAAAAGTCAGAATCTACACAGGGTGCTGCCAAATATGAATGCAGGAGATCTGTACTGGCTGAAGCCATCAAAGAACAAATACCGTGACCATGCGCGAGCAGACCAGACCAAGTCGCCTATGATAACTTGCGGTGCTAAGGGGGTTTACATCGTAAGGGGTTGGCAAAAATTCCTCAACTTCGTAAGATAAATGAAGCGGTAAACTCAAATGAAATGAAGTATTGCATATCCATTTACCGATCTCTGACGTGTCGATTTGCGTGACTGTCTGATATCACATCTGGCGTCCCCGAGTAAGTGGCTCTTTGCAGCTCGTCAAACTGTGTAAAATAATAATTCAGCTCGCATGCCTTAGTAAACCGCTAGCCGTTCGTTAGATCCAGACATCTACTGATTTACCCAGCTGCGCTTAACCAACTCAACTTCTATCTGTGTGCTGGAGCGGGATAGCTTCGTGGTAACTAAGCCCCCGTGCGATATATTCCCAGGACGCTGAGCAACCGATAATGATCCGCAAAAACGACCATAAGAGCAGGCTTATCAGTAAGGTGGCAAAGTTAAAAGGCTGCCAGAAATTGAAGGGAAGAAAAGAAAAACCAGGATACCGGTTTTATCACGTTTACGAACGTCCGAGATCAATTATTTGGGTGAACAGTTAAATACGACAAACGACATAACAGTGGGGCACAGAGGTACAGGTGAAACCGACGGTACGTTAAACATGGGTCCAGCAATGAGGGGTAAGAATGAATTTATTAAATCCATTCAGTTACGACAAGCAAACAATCTTAAGCCCCGATAATGTGAGAAACTTGAAACCCATAGATACAACAATTTTGCGTTCAATTTGGGTTCAAGAATAGGGTTGATCAACAAAAGCGGATAAACAAATGCAGACAGCGTGGTCACCAACTTTCCAGCATACACGTGACCGACGTCTTACAACAAACGTGGACAGCTACTTCAATATAGTTTATCGTTCAACTAGTCCGTTTGTTTAAAACCGTTGCCTCATGTCCAATTAATATGAAAGCACGACACTGCAACCAATAGAATGATATCAACATCCGACAGCTCAGGCGCATCATTCTGTCTCAGTCGTGTAGACTCCTCGTAAGTCAGCACACAGTATGCTGAGCGTCCCAGACTTGCTAAATTTGCACCCGGCTTTTCTGACTACATAAGGGAGGTATCATCGACAGCTTTTGGCATTCAGAGGAAACAACCATGGTAATTTCGCATTAGAGCTGTCTCACCTACTCCAGAACTCCTCTAGCATAGGGTTCATAACATATACCCACCTCTTTTCATATGTGGCCTACGACGGTGCTTAATTTTACGCAGGGTTCTCTAGGCTTAAAAAGTAAGCACTGATCCTGCTAAATAGTCGCCGGCCGCAGTGGCTTAAAACCGAAGGCAGCAACGACCAACATATCCTACCCATCTGAACCGACACTCTACTCATGCTTGGGTTATCTAGATCACCGACGGTCGACATCGTCTTGAAAACAATAGCTCTAGAAACATCGAAACCTTGGGGCGTTCGTCGTATGAACTTCCTAACGGACAGAATGCTTCGCATAGATCACCCTCACGTTCAGCTACAGGCCACAGGACACCAAAGCCTTGCAACTAAACCGAATGTGGATCAACTGGTTCGGTCGCGGAATTTAGTGGCATCTCCACTAACTGACTAAAAGCCGGTCAGCCCACGGTGTCAGAAATAATGACCAAAAAATTTCAGAAGCTTGACTTGAGCACTGACTCCACCAACAACTCAGCCCTGTTGTTCATTAATGACGACCTTCAGGATTGCTTATGTACGGAGGCACATCGTATACAGAACAAGTTCCTGAGTCAGCAGGGCTTCCAGGGGGAATATCTTCCCTTGATAGTTGCTCTCATTGGGTCACGACTGTCGTCAGACAGGAGGTATCGGGCATCGTTTACTGAGATTCATCGTCTTTTACCTTGTCTCAGAAATGTTGCGCTGCCGGAAACTGGCGTACCGAGTTATCCACCGAAGCGTCTAGCTACTTCTGTAATGACAGGTTCTTCCCCCAAAACTCCATCAGTTTCTTTCTGCCACATTTCAGACAAGGATAGTGGGGCACGTACGCAATCCGTATCATCTAGCATTATCCAAGTTTTGCTTCATAAAGACGAAAATTCATTCCAGCTCCAGCAGTTATCAAAACGGAGGACTCGACAAATGTTCTCATGGAAAAGTTCACCATTCCACTGCGCAGCTTGCAAATCTAATATCATGGCCCTCACAATTTTTAACGTCATCCCACTTCTCATCATTGCTTAACACGTATAGGTTTCTACGAGGCAACATTCGAACGAAAAACAGTCACAACTACATTTTCTCTTGCCAAGTAAGTTTGTGATGGCAAGTAACGAGGGTTACAGCGCCATAGACAGCAGTGAACTATTATGTCACCGTGCCGTCGCATTTTACGCTTAACACCACCTGGCAGGAAAATGCGTCCGAAATCGTGTTTGCGCTCCGTCGCCCAAGCACATCTGTCTGGATGAAGAGGATACAAAACGTAGCCTAATTGGCCGTCTCACTAGTAACCGCAGCCTATCACTGAGCCGCCTCCAAGGTTATCGTGGGTGGACGCTGAAGGGTAAGTGCATTTTGACCTTGTGTTCACCGTTACAAAAAACCGGAAATCCGTGGTCGCAAAACGATTTTGGGCTCCGCTGTGGTTATAAGCTACAAACATGGCTTATTCACATGGCACCGTGCTGCGCAAAAGATGTAATTCAGTTTTCGGAGGTGGGTGTGACATTCGCATGGAAGGTTCAGAAAAAGGGTAAAAAGTCTTAACTATGTTTTATGTGCACTTGTCTGGAGTATCCAAATCTGACTGAGGTGTGCATAGTACTGAGGCGCTTGATGGATTTACAGTAACCATCAGCAAGGCGGCTTAATCCATGCAACACAGTCCTGACGAAATGCTGTACGGCATTTTCAAAAGACACAGGGATACCCTGGTGGCTCTGTTACACGTCCCGGTTAATCGTCCTTTACAAGGAGGCTCATTCCCAACTGGACAAACACACTATTGTTTGATGCTTTTGCATAAAGCAGGTGCCGTTATCAGTGCCGCAAAAGAATGCTCAGCTGCTTTGTCAACGATGGTTTCAGGGATCCTGGAAAGTTTGGTTGACGACACAGTTGAATATCCGCCTAAAGGCACCTAATGTTATCAAGCCTCAGCTGCACAAGGACCACCGGGGACATTCTTGTTAAATCAGAATATTGATGTTCACGGGCTCCTGCGTCCAGACGGTTGACGGTGGCAGTAGTGGGAATGTAGTGCACCTGGAATTTTTGAAGTTTCCTGTCACAGTCGAATAAGGTAGCATGCCGATCGTGAAGAAAGCATGCATTATCCCCTATCAATCTCTCTCAAGTTCAGGACCATCTCTCAGACGTGATGTTTCTTGTGTGAGCCCAAGGAGGGCATAAAGTCCATGAAGAATACCTGTGGGACATTTTTGGAGGTCAAAATTCCCCTCGACTGACCCTGCCGCGCCCTTCCTTGTGACCCCGTCCAAGTACACGCTTATTTTCGTTATTCACACAACACACGTCTAAAAGTACTAATTCCTCCGGCCCACCTCCCTCAGTCATTGAATCCCAGTCACCCGCCCCACACATATTGTTATCTGTCAGTCTCACCCTCCCTAACCCCTGTGGATACGATCCGCCATTGAACTGTCACCAGCCCATCGGTCTGCCCGAAGCCCGGGTATTTAGACACACATCAGACCAATCTGATCGCATTCGGTCGGTTCGTCATTGTCTGTCGGTCGTTTGTGCTTGTACTCGACGTGCCCTTTGAACCCTTGACGGCCTACTGCAGCCAAACATTGTCTTATCCGACGAACGCAAACGAATTGAGGTTTGTTCTTGAAATTGATTATATTATTTATGTCAATAGTACCACGTTTTCAGCGATTTGGTTTGGTTCTGATATTTGGCGTCGTTGGTTATACGTGCGTCACTCAACGTTCGTCGGAAGAACGTATCATACCTCTCTTCAAAAACCAATATGCTTCTCAGAAGAAAGCACGTAAGGTTACTGTGGCCATAAACCTCAGCTCCAGTGAAGTACTTCCCGGTCTACTTCCTGAATAATCGCATCCCCAGTATTTTTTCGCAGTCACCCCTACTGTGCCATGCGTCCGATTCAAGCCAGCAATGTGAGCATTTGAGTGATATGTACCATTTTACCACTGCATCCCCAGCAACCTTCTGAAGAAAGTTATACTTAACTTGCTGTATTCTTTATAATCCCACAAATGTCCACTACCTAAAGATGTATGCCTTAACGAAGTTATTTGGATAGCTCTGCTCAAAAAGACCAACTCGCTTCTCCAAACAACGCATCACATGCAGATAAGGCTAACAGGCCTAAAACCTTAACATGAAGAAATTTGGGTTACACTTAGAACTAAAGGCGCTAACCAGTCCGCTATTTCTCAGTCCGGGCACCAGACTCATAGAAAACCGTTAAGAAGGTAGCGCGCGAGTGTTGCGAACGGGAATCTTGCAGTATGCCCCCGGAGTGTAAAAACTGCACTCGTCCGGCCAACAGTATTCACTTCACCATGAATACGTAAAACTTGTCTGTGAAGTTCCACAAATTCTAGTTAGACTCCGCGCTATTCTGCTCAGCACTCCTGATGGCACACATCCAGCAGGCACTCCCTGAAGATAAAGACGCAATAGAACGGACACAAATCTGAGGATTTTTACTTCCCCTCAAGTGTACCCTGATGCCGGGGTGTCATTCAGAAGACAACTGTCACGGTCGCTTCCACGGGTAAGTTCAAGGTATTTTTCGTGAGGTCTTAGGACTCGGTAAGACTGCTCAACCGCAGTGATCCCTGCAAAATTAGAGACATGCTATGTCACTAAGACTATGTGGTGCGCATACCTAAACCTGAACTCTGATGCTGGTAGGTCCCTTGGAGACCACTATTTTCCCACCGTTTTCCACTTTTTCTTTGTTCCAATTTCTATCCCCATTCATGGCAGTTCATTCGTATTTGTGGTGAGTATGTATGTCTATCCATATGCGAAGTCAAATCTGGACTAAGTGAACCCCAGGGACTAGAGTCCATTTCAGTCATCCTTCTTCCTATTCCACTTCACTCACGTTTACCTTGGTTAAATAAACATGCGGCTTCATTTCTGTGGACCATTAACTTGTTATATAGCGAAAGAACAAACTAGAAAGATCACGCTTGTGAACAATGCGAATTTTGTCAGGAACAACCGCGATAAGCTAGCACATTGGTGACTACAGTCTCCTGAGTCAAGGTGGCCGACAATTACGAGGAATGGCAATTGGGCGGCCCAAAAATGACCTCGCGTGGCAAATCATGCAAATTTTCGAGAGTGATGAGTTGGAAGTCACCATCCAAGGCTCCAGCTAACAGTAGGGTCAGCAGAGCGTCAGCTGCGACATTCGAAAAGCGGGTCTTGCAAACCACAGAGGCGTTGAGCTACACACAGGTCGAAGCGAAGGGTCCACGACTTCCAAGAGCACTCACACTGGGGTGGACAATTATTGCGAGTTTGATACCAACGTTTCCTAATAGACCAGAAAACCTTCTAGGATTCTAGCGTTCACCCCACCTCCGTATCACGAGGTTACTCCATTACATTCATTTCAAACTGGTCATCAACCACTTACTCAGGTTGTTAGAACTAATCTTCGACTCCCTTATTTGTTGTTATACAGCGGAGGAAGTGGACAAATCATCTCGATCTTCTGATGCAGCGACGTTATTTTTGTGTCTCTTTCCTGCTTTCTGTAACTTGCGCAAACCAAGCTAATCAGGCCTACAGTTGGACACAATGATCTTTGAACCTACCTGTTATTGCCTGTAGAAATCTCTCAGAACACCCACTTTCGGAAATGTGATCAAGTCCTTGTCACAGCCTTGAAATCTATTTGTGTCCACTATTTCTGATCGGTGAGTAGGCTTGTCGGAGCTACAATACCCACTGAGGCGCGCACCAAAAGTAGGGCGGTGATATTTTTCGATTAAGCATGAGGTTTTCTTCCCGCCCTTGCTTGTTCGGCTTGTTCTTAATGGTCGATCCCACGTCTGTGCGAACCACAAATTTACCTTTAACTGTGAGGACCCGGAGACTTTTCGCAGTATTTGAGCTAGATGTACGGAAAAGATCCGTCAATGTAGCATCACCTTATGACTAACGGTCTCAGCAGAACTGTGCAGAATGTAGATTTGTTTCTGTAGTTTATTCCTCCGCCTCTAGTGACCTAAGAAATGTGACGTTTCCAAGGGTCTGGTCAACAATATACATATTTGCACATGCATATTTTCCAAGTGTGTTTAACTATCTGCTTGTTACCATAGGTTCTATCGCAAACTTGTTGCCATTTCGCCTGTGTTTCGCAACGCTTTATATGCATATGTTTCAAGACTTTTCTGAACAGATTAATATGTGTAACAGTTGGTCCCTGGAATAAACTTTTGAACAGAAGGCAAAAATAGCGGACCGCGTGATTTACTCCCTGGCCAACTTCACTGCATCTCAACGGGTGAATATTGCAGTGCTGGTTTTTACACAGCAAACTCTACCATATAAACACCAACCCTGCAGCAATTATCTGATAGGCTACAGTGGAATTCGTCGGGCAATAAACTGTACAGTCTTGTGTCTTTATATCTGCTTGCAACGCTCTATTCGTTTGCTTTCGGTGATATCGGTTCAAATGTCGGCAGAATTGTTGATTTGAGGAGAGCAGGAATACCACCTACGAACCGCAGAGGCTCCCAGCGATTGAGCTCCGATGGGTTTTCTGTGTTCTTGTCCGTCCATTCTGTTGACGCAATGATGATCACAGTTGATCGCACGGTACCCTGAAATGAAGTAACTTTTTTCCA
This sequence comes from Paragonimus westermani, assembly GCA_008508345.1. Taxonomy (NCBI): domain Eukaryota; kingdom Metazoa; phylum Platyhelminthes; class Trematoda; order Plagiorchiida; family Troglotrematidae; genus Paragonimus; species Paragonimus westermani. The sequence goes on from QNGE01003197.1 coordinate 32,510, forward strand.
TCTGACTAAATCGGAAAAGTATGCTCTTTTGATTTAGTAACCGCCGCTTTGTGCGCAGTCAAAGTAGGGGATTGCGAACGAAAATAAAGCGTATACAAAAATGTAATTGACGCTGCTCCATGAAATACAACCACTGTATTTCTTGAGACCAAATAACATGCATCCACCTTCCGCTCGCGGCAAGCAGACGCGTGGAAGATGGTATCGAACACACTAGTTGCGAAATAATCATATCAACAAGATTTGTTCACGGACAATTCACATAGTATGGTGGATCCGTATGAGACTCACTGAGGCTAACTCAAAAAGCGCAGAAGGAGTGGTAAAACTTTTCAATAATCTGATTGAACGGCCACTTTAGACTGACATTTCTTCTGGTTCATGAGAAACAGCGGTAATCATGCTTTGTCAAAGCGGACGGTTGCCACTCAAGCACTAACAGCGATGAATGAGCCATATTAATATCAATTGCAAAGTGACGGAGTGCCCACCAAGGCATGCCGTCACTGGACATTCCCTGTAAAACGACCTTTCACCTTGCACCTAGCATGGTTTCCCCACGAAAAAGCGTGTACAACGAACATACTTATCTTAATAAGTGGCTTCACATAGTCTAAGGGTGTGGCCCTTGTCTAAATTGTTATCTTTTTCGACTTAGCCGGGGTTAACAACTGTCCTCCATATGAATATTCGAGCACACTCTGGAAGCTCAAGGCAAGTTAGCTGGATTGCTTGCAATCTTGGTGTTAGTGCTTTTACAGCTCATATCGCAACAGGTCTTCCACTGCTGTCCTTGGCTCTTGAGGAAAATGCCCAAACCTCAGTGCCCGATCTCCCAGTATTTCCTAACTTTATCAAGGACACTTCAAACAACATTTTCATTATCATTTCCTATGTTATTTTCAGCTTTTAACACATGACAGCGGTGAAAATAAAAAAATATTCGAGCGATTTAAGTTCATACATCAAGTCAATGTATCCACTAGTCTGTCGTTGGTCAAAACCATGGCCGACGGAGGTTCAAGGTCAACAGCTTTTGCACACAGAGCTGCATGTCGCACCCAATATATTGAAGCCCTTGGTAGTATTGTGTACTAAAAATATCACATTTTGATTTTAAAACATGGGATCCAAACAACTAGACGGGGTTGCAATAGGTAGCCCTCTAGGATCGATTTCATCTGAATCTTTCATGCCTATGAATGAGCTCCGCCTCCCGACTACACTGCATGACATCCCGCTTTATCGTCGATATGTCGACGACATGATAGTATTCGCACAAGAAAAAGAGTCCACAGTAAACCTATTGGATTTATTGAAATCGTCGCACCAAAATCTAACGTTATCGTCAGAGTTCGAAAAGGAAGACACGCTCGCCTTTCTGGACATCAGCATCAAGCGACGGAATGACGGTACAGTGTGTCGATCGGTACACCGTGAGTCTATCTGGGGAGGACAATATTTGGAGTTCAACAGTCTCTCACCCATACAAAACAAGCGCTCGTTGGCTCGTTGTCTATTTCGCAGAGCGCGAACTATATGTACAGGTGATACAACAGATACCGAGATGAAATTTATTCGTGACACCTTGGTCTCCAGTTATCTAATGGGTTTCATTGCCTCTCACAGTAAGCCGAAATTAATAAACCCACAAGAAACGTCTGTCCCGAAGAAACCAGTGTACATGCAGTCACCGTACAAAGGAGACAGTAATATGTCGTTTCTAACGCGGCGATTGATGCAGGCCCTCCAAGGGACGTAAAATGCAGCTACACTGCGCCTACTCAGTCGCACCAAGTCACCCTTCCCCACATTAAGACGCCGACGTCGAATCTTTTCACTTCACACTGTATCTACCAGTTCACCTGCAACTGCCGTGGCGTTTACGCTGGCAGAACTGATCGATCCCCGCGCCTTAGAATGAAGGAACACGTGCTCAAGTGGGCCGAGGACCTGATTTTTGGTATAACCCGACGCAACCCTACCAAACAACGCAGGCCGGTTCCTTCAATCGCTAAAACCTGCTAAAGACCGGTTATGTGGCCGATCTAACAAACGCTTCCCGTGTGTTAATGCGACAATACAAGCCTGTCATTATTGAGTCACTTGAAGCGTTGCTAGTCACGCCTAGCAAGCCGATCCTTTGTGTGCAAAAGATGTTGACCTTGAACATCCGTCGGCCATGGTTTTGACTAACGACACACGTGTGCATACATTGACTTGATGTATGGACTTGAATCGCTTAAGTGTCTTTATTTTCACCGTTGTTATGTGTTAGCAACTGATGATAACATGAATTTGTATCAACATCTTGCGAAACCGGACTTCTGATTTCGCCGTCCAAAGTCGTAACTGGGAATCCTGTTTTATATTTTCCTGGACGCTGTGCTCTAGGCAGACGAATTGTAGGTCGGGAATGTGAGCGATTCCGGTGCACAAAAACTCAAGTTTGCGCAACTAACCCTTGTTCACACCACTTGGGCCAGCCTTTAAACTGCAATAATTGTGCAAATCTATCACTCGACGAAGTTTCGGGGTCCATGGTGTACTCAACGGAATGTACATCATGAGGACCAATCCTACGAATTAGTATATAGACGTATAATGGCTAACATCTTACTTATCGTCACCAGAGGGACGCAAAAGTGTGTATTTNTAGATAGGTTGGGAACCAGAGCTGAGTGGATCCGCCATTCTGCGAGCGAGCTTCGGTCGTGTTCGGGTTTTGTGGCCCGGTGTATCGAATTTTTGAACTACAATCATGTGAAAATCCGACCCAACCCAATTCCCCTGAATATATTCACTCCTCTGCATTCAACCTCCCCTGTTTCTGGACGTTGATTGGACCTTGACCTAGACGACTTAGTTTTGTCACGTGAATTTGATGGTTGTGCGAATAGCCAGTTGTCGGTCATTGTACTTCACCTGAGTGGTGCGTGCACCCCCTTTTTGGAGCTCGGCTCATCCCCATTGTTTTGAACCTGTTGGCTGCTCGGAAGAGCTCTTATGGGTATGAATGCCTTATTATGTAATTATAGTTCATATTTAGCCCGTTCAGCAGCAAATTGTAACCCATTTCCCGGAAACGGTCTGTCGATCGAAACTGTTGAGGTCGTCTAGATATTCAGTTTGATAATTTGTTCAACAGTACCGTGGCATTGCGATCCAATCTTGTTTTGACTATTTGGGATCATTGGTTTATCGCTACGCGTTGCTCAACGTCTTCGTGGAAGATCGTACAGTACTCAACATTGATCCTCAGTCTGCTTAACCCCCGATGATGTTTAACCATTTCAAAAAACAACCTATTCTCGATGGTCAATCGAATTTAGCCGAGCAAGTCAAAGGTGTTATTGACTCTATCTCATGCTCTGGTTCTCATGCTAGTTGTAACAGCCGTGTTCACATCAGATCTGCGTTGTTACGGGCTGAACTGAAAGAAGGGCAGCTTAAAGCAGAAGTTGGATTACAGATGGTTTGTTGCAAGCTGAGTCAGAAGTAGAGGAGGCTAGGCTAAACGCTACGCTAGCTGACGAAAATGTGAATACCTGTGATGAGCATGTGGACGCAAAAAACCATGATGGTAGAAGTGAGCGGAACGCTCACATTCACAGGTTTCTTGATGACTGTGGTGCGCGGTCAAACCCGGTGACATTCCGCACCGCAGAACCAGTATCGACCTCGTCTTGTGCAGAACTAGGCTCCGCACTAGCTTCACAATCTGCGACCTAGGCGCTGCTAAAGCTTGAGCTTGATTTTTTGATCGCAACCCGATGACCTGTTGGAAATTTGCCCGTCGGTTGGAGAGCTATATCGAATCTACAGTGTCGGATGATGGCCAGCGACTCCTTTACTTGATGTATTGCTGTAAGGGTCGAGCCAGGGAGTCGATAGATGAGTGCGTCATGCTAAAACCCAGCGCTGGCTATCGCAGAGCACGACATTTGCTGAAGGAACTCTACCGACAGCCCTATTTTGTCGCTAGATCTATGACAGTTGGTCTTTCGCCCAATGGTAGGTGTGTAGGTAACAGAGTCGAAGCGCTGTCGAGAGTGTCTATACGAATGCAGAACTGTTCTATTGCATTGGGTCAAACGAACTCAACTCGGTAACAACGCTAGAGCGCATTGTGAGGGCCCTACCCGTTCACCTTCAACATAAGTGGGCGGAAACTGCGGACCACATCGTTGGTATGGCACGAGACCAGTTCTTTGAGGAACTGACCGAGTTTATCTCGCGTTGTGCGAGAATTGCACGCGGCGGGTATGGTCAGGTAGTCAATGAAAGTGAACGGAAGGAATCAGGGACAGCGCATTCGTCCATGAGCAGCCGGCAAGGTACTAAAAGAGGCCCCATTGAGTCATCCAGCCTTCTCGTTAACCGAGACCGGGCCAACGACCCTCAAGTCAGTTGCGTGTTGTGCCTTCAGAAGCACCCCTTTGAGGCGTGTGATTCCTTCCTTGCCATGAGTGTGCCCGTGAGATGGGATAGCTTGCGACGGCTTGGATGTTGCTTTGTTTGCCTCAAACCATACTACTGAGCCTCAGACTGCGGGGTCAGGTCGCGTTGTGACACTATCGGTTGCGGCGTGGGTCACCATATCCTATTGCACCGCACGCACGCAGAGCCCGTGGCCGAGACAAGTAGTGGACATCAAGTTACTTGAAATATGTCTAGCACAGTTGAAAAGCATACAAGGCTGGGTAGGGTACCAGTGAAAGTCGACTCGATACACGGTCCAATCTCAACGCATGCGTTCTAAGATCCCGGCTCCGACACCACTCTAGTGAAAGAGGATCTACTCGAGCGTATCGGTCTCGCTAGCACTCAGTCCACCTTGTCCGTTAAATTGTGAACGGGTTAACCACCGCCCGTTGCAAGAATGCCCGCCTGAGGGTTTTTTCTTTAGAGGGACAAGAGACAGCCGACATCAACAATACGTATTCAGTGGCCGATCTACCCCTACGACCTGTCCCGTCCATAAAAGAGGAAGCCCAAGGATGGTCACACCTGAAAGATCTTCCATTCGACGAGATTCATGGTGCCAAAGTAACCATTCTTATCGGATGTGTCGTGCCTGAGGCTCACTGGGTTATGGATCAGAAATCTGGAAAGCGCGGGCAACCCTACGCAGTCAGATCGTTACTTGGTCGGGTTCCTGGCGGCCCCCTCCAAAGAAAGCCACAAGAAACTATCTCGAATAATCGTGTCTGTCATGATGGAACTGATCTGACAGAGCCGGTCACCAAGTTTAGTACGTTCGCTGCAAACCGAATAACTGCCGTACACAATCCGACGTTCCCGATCAGTGGCGACATGCGTGGTCGGAAGATAATTCAGCAGGTAGTGCTTCTTGTGGGGTACATAATCACTCTGGTAAGAGGTATCATCCGTCTGGTTCAGATGGCTAGCTTTCCGAACGAACTGTCTCTCTTGATGAGGTTGCATGAATCTGGACAAACAGTTTAGTTGTCAAAGGGAGATCCACTCCGCAAGTTAAACCCTACTTTGATTGATGAGGTGATGCGAGTGGGTGGACGACTGATGCTGGCTAATATGCAGTTTCACCTGAAATGCCTAGTAATACTTTCCAAGCGTCATCATGTGTAAGACCTGACCGTCAACCACTGTCATATGTTGGAGAAGCTTTGCGGTGTGTCACAGGTCCGTTCGCTAATTAGGCTCCGATTTGGGATTATTCGGGGTGCATCCCCTGTCAAACACGCCATCAGAGCTCGCTTACACTGTCGTCTTCTGAACGCCACCGCGGGCAAACAAATGATGGCTCACTTGCCACCAGTGCGAATGGAACCGGGTTGGCACCCGTTTGTCAATGGTGGTGTGGAATATTTTGGTCCACTCAGTGTGAAGAGAGGTAGCGGCAGGAAAAAAGGTATGGCAGCGTCATAACCTGTCTTCAGTCCAGAGCTGTCCACCTCGAGGCCATACATTTCATGAGCACTGATTCATTCTTCACGGCTTTGATGCGTCTCATTGCGAGGGGGGTTGCCCTATCAATGTTTATTCTGACAACGGATTCAACTTCACCGCTGCAGGCAAAGAACTCGAACGATGGACAGTTAGCTTAGATAATGACTCTACCAACAGCAAATTACTACGAAACCATATCCAGTGGCATTATAATCCACCTAATGCGAGCCATCGGATAGGTGTGTGGGAGCACCTTATACGGTCGGTTCGGCGCATCATCGGATCGATCTGTGCTGAACAAACCCCCGATGGCGAGACCCTGTCTACTCTTCTTGTCGACGTGTAAAGAATATTGAATAACAGACCGTTAGTGCCCGTTACATCGGATATTCAAGACGGGCGGGCATTACCACCCAATGACATGTTGCTCGTGCGGGATGATCATGGAATTCACCCCAATCAGACGACGTTACAACGGTTTTATCACAGACGGAAGCAAGCCAATTATCTGGCTGGATTCTTTTGGAGTCGCTGGACGAAACAATACCTCCCCACCCTGCAAGCGCGGCAGAAGTGTTTAAGTACAGAACGCAGTTTCCGTCCGGGAGACGTCGTGTTGATAATCTCAGATTCCCTACCAAGAAATATATGGACTTTAGGTGTGATAGTTGTGATGCTGACAAGGACGGTTCAGTGCGGACTTCCGTGGTGAGAACTGAGTCCGATGTAGTAAAGCGGGATGTCAAACGTCTGTGCCTTTTGGAGGAAGGATTGACGTAGGCGGGATGAGTGCAGCTGACACCTGGTCCGTATTGAGTGTGCGAGGTGAGTCATGGAGAACGGCTTGTGCCTAAACGCGTTCTTCAATGTCGGACATTCAAGGAACTCGAGAAGTGAGAGTCGTGGAGAAGGGCTTTCATTGCATAATAGTTCCTTGGGATGGGTGTCGCACCCTAAGCCTGATAAATGTTGGATCCGAGGTCTTTCGACTCAGTGACTAGATAGGTTGGGAACCAGAGCTGAGTGGATCCGCCATTCTGCGAGCGAGCTTCGGTCGTGTTCGGGTTTTGTGGCCCGGTGTATCGAATTTTTGAACTACAATCATGTGAAANATTGCATGATAGTTCCTTGGGATTGGTGTCGAGCCCCTAAATATTCACCCCTCTGCGTTCAACTCCCCCTGTTTCAGGACGTCAATTAGACCTTGACCGAGACGATTTTGTTTTGCCGCGTCAATTTTATGGTTGTGCGAATAACCAATTGTCGGTCAGTGTACTTTATTTGAGTGGTACGTGCACCCCCTTTTTGGAGCTCGGCTCATCCCCATTGTTTTGAACCTGTTGACTGCTCGGAAGAGCTCTTTTAGGTATGAATGCCTTATTATGTGTTTATGGTTCATATTTAGTCCGTTCAGCAACAAATTGTAACCCATTCCCTGAAAACGATCTGTCGATCAAAACTGTTGAGGTTGTCTGAATATTCACTTTGATAATTTGTTCACTAGTAACGTGGCATTACGATCCAATCTTGCTTTGAACATTTGGGATCACTGGTTTATCACTACACGTTGCTCAACGTCTTCATATAAGATTGTACACCAACCATCTTTCGGGTCTGTTTATGCAACTTTCTCTGCAGTTACATATAAATTAGTAAGCCCGATTTTAGATGATACCGATAGGCTGAACTTCTTTGATTGAAGACACTGGTAATTTCTGAATCTGAGAGATTGCACGAAGTTCGCCTACAGCGAACTCTTGTTTAGTTAAATTTCTCAGTCCTTTTGATGCTTGGTACAAGAGGAGATGCTATGGAGGCGCTTGCTCATAAGCATTGTCGGGTACGATGTACTGTTCGACGGGCATCTCTTAATACATTAATTTTCTTTCGCTTGAAGTATCCCACTGTTTCTGCTTGTAGATGTTTGCTTGTAGCCCGTACAAGCATTAAATACACCACAGACACAAACTGTAGGAAGGTTATTTTTTGATGATGACGACAGTAATTTCTTGGTTCCAATCAATGTTCTCAGGCGCGCTACATAGAAGTTTCTCATAAATTTTGTTTTGAATTATGGAGTTGATAACGTAGTAAGTTGTACTGATGATCAAGAAATATGTTGTTTTTTCACTCGGTGAGTATCGAGTGGGATGCTCCACTTTCCCCGTGTGTTTCTTAGCGGGAGACTCTGGATTACCGACTGATCACGAAGTGTATTTGAGAATCATTTCGTTTTTGCTGTTTGCTATTCGTTAGGATCATATTGAGCTCGATTGAAAGTGAGTCATCGGGACTCGTTGTGTGCAACTGGTATGAAACTCACTTAGTTGAAATGGTGTTCATTTCGGCTTACAATAAACAGAGCATCGAGTGTTCTGCTTGACCTCACATGTGAGTAGAGCATCAAGAACTTTTAAATGAAAAAGAGGCGCTAGAAGATCCAGGATTCTTTTGAACCGCCTGACTGTGTTTTAGAGGAGTCCACGTTTGAGTGTTTTAGAGGAGTTCACGTTTGCGGTAGCAGCTAATGACTCTCGCTTGAGGTGTGGTATCAGAACAACGGCACGCACGGATCCGACCAAATATCCAGCTATGAAGTCATTAAGTTATCTGAAGCTCATCTTAAAGTGAATCTGAGCAATGTTCGCGCAAAAAATGATGTGAGCTCACGGGAGACTATTTTTTCTGTTTTTAAGTTTGTTCTTTTATCCTCGTCGTAATAGTGCAAAGATTCATGCCACAGTTATTTATGACGCGCCACAAAGTACTGGAATTTCATTCCATACTTTGGTACAAATCAATCAACCGTACGTTCATTGTAAAGATGAGGCGTACAGTTAAAATTCGAAATTTCTGCAACGAGCACTTTGTTTGACATACGTTGACTAGAGAATAAACCTAGTACAGACTTCCATCGCCTGTTCATTTGTAGCACACAAACATTGCAATGAACAAGTGATTCAACCAGAATAACAAACTGCGGTTTATTTGCAACAAAGCATACACAACTATAATAAAGTTTTGCAAAGAGGATAGTGTGTAACGCGCACTTTCAACATCTATGAAATGTGTCGGGACTCTCGAAAAACATCCTGATATGATGACCATGTTGCGGTGTGGGTGTCTGATACATATGATCCTTATTTTTAAAAGTTAAACCACTGAACGATGTATATTCACAATCCAACTATCACTCGACATTGTTCCGTCGATTCGCTCATGTGGATCATTGGAAAATTTCTTTGAGATTCAAGTGAAACTGAAGCCATTCAAGGCATTTTCCTATGGATCTCTTTAACGTGAGTGCGTCCATGCGAACCAGTCAGGTGATAAGGGGCTCACGCACGACAAGCCGCGCATCCGCTGGCACTAAAATAAACCATCACAGTGTTTTCGTAATCATCTTTCAAGCTGTGTTCATCGCACTGTATGATTGTCGAGTATTAGTAAATTGAGTCTCTAAGCTGGGCGTCATTTTCATTGGTAGTTATTTCTTTATCACGTACACAATAGGTCTTATCAGTTCAGTATTCTTGTTACACCTGGAAATGCAATTAACGGTGTATGATGATGATTCTTGCAATGCATAAATTTGACCATCCTATTTGCATTATGTTTTATTGAAAGATAAGTTGCCGATATGAGGGAGTAACGTGCTAACTAATAGTACTGTAAATTGTGATTACAGATATTTCCACTCGAATTTCATTTCACATGGACACAAATGTTTCAAACGCCTAAGTTGTGACTGCAGTGAAGATTACAGATATCGAGTATGAGAGGATCATTTTGGGCTTCAGTGTTGAACCAAGTAATCTGTGCTTTTGTCCAAGACAATCAGCTGTCATATCATCAGGAAAAACGCATCTGAAGATGGAGCCAATGTAATTCACTCGGCTCCGTCTCACTCTCACATGTCTCGCTCCACTTAGTGGCCCATATGTCAAGCCACGCACGATGAAATAGGCAATTTAAGCAGATAACTGAACCCGAAGATGACCTAACGGATACAATACGTAATAAAAGCCCGTATGCTTGATCTATTCAGAGAGATTATAGCAATTAACAAATGGAAGCCACCTATTTGCGAACAGAAAGACCTATTCATCAGTACCAGTGTTGTGAGCCGAGAACGGGGATGGCGTAAGACTTGTTCGCTCGGTAAATCAACACACTGGGTGTGAACTTTAACAAAACAACCGACAAATACACTCGCTTCGCTACGAAAGAGTAGCAGTATGACTAGTATAGTGCGATCCCTAGTTCTCACTACACCATATTGACCTGGTAAATGAGGCAGATCAGTGTGTGCGTGTGGTAGCTGACCTGACCTTTCACGCTATCTTGGCTTGGTTGCCAGGTTTTTACATTGTTTTTTATCCAGTGAGCAACGCTGACTAGAACTTCGGTCCTTCCAATTTCGACCATGTTAGATACGCCATTGTGAGGCAGTCGGATTGTCTAAATGGTGACCGTGACAGCCAGCGTATTACGCCATACGGCCGAAAAAATTACAAACTCTCAAAAGCTTGATTTAGCCGACAATATAGCTACTGCACGCAGGTAAGTGTGCTGGATTTGTTATCGTTTGTGGTCTAACCATGTGTCACACTGATGGTGCAAAGGACCAGTTCTATGGTCAGCTGTCCACCACAGTCCGGTCGGCATGGATGAATGACCGACTGTTTGTTCGGGGTGACTTGCACGCCCGAGTTGGGTGTGACACGGCAACCTAGCAGGGCGTTCTCGGACCCCACGGTATTGGTGATCGTCTTCTCCACATGTGTCCTATCCACGAACTGGTCATCACAAACACCCGATTCCAGCAGGATGCGAGCGACATTACGACGAGGGCCCAATCACGAAGCGGTCATAATCATTTCCTTGGCTACGTGATTGTGTGGCAACTCGACATTCGTGAAGTGCGTATCACGTGAGTGACGCGCGTTTTTGAATGTAGCACAGACCATAAGCTGGTCAGAATCAAACTGTTTATGTATCTTTGCAGCCCCGTTAATTGTAGGTCGTCGCGAAAAACAGTTGAAATCCTCAAAGTATAGTTCTACTTTTCAACGCGCGACAGCCGTTCGTCCGAAAGACACTCTTGCTCCCGAGAGTGTCTGAGAAAACACCAGGGAACAGGCCACAGAAGCGGCCGCTGAGCAACAGAAACGTCCCGACTGATTACACGATAAGAAGGCGGTTACCTCTAGCTCGATACGACAGAAGTGTGCAGTGTTTGCGGAGCGGATGTTGTACGGTCAACCGGAAACACGTAAATGAAATCCCGGTGCTGATACACTAAGATGCCAAGTAAGTGTCTCGCTTTTGGGCTATCAGCTTTAGATCTTGGGTGGACTTAGTCTGTTGTAATACGATTCGTCGGACATCCGAAAGTTCAGCGAGCAACTATTGTACGGTCGTGAAAGGAGGCGCGTGTTATGCAAAGGAACTATAAATGCGGTAGACCGTGACCACATGATCGCGTGACCTCGCGATGAGCGCAGCCGTGATACGCTGGCCCTCTCGGGTTGGTCGCTCAATCACGTACTCATTAGTGCACCGTCGGCCAAAAAGAGGACGAGTACGTCAGGCCCAAGTGGGTTACGTCAGATCTCGTTTATTTCGTCTGCAGCGATCCGCAAATAAAGTCGCTTAATAGATAACTCCTTTCATTTTTCAGACTATGACATTCTAGTCTACCTATCTTTCACCTATTTTGGTGCACTGTGTGGAAAGTGCTTCAACTGTATTCTATTCCAATCATAACGTTTGTTTTGTATCCTCATACCGTCTAGAGTGTAATATGTGTACCCTTAAATTGAACTTCTTGTATTATATTCACAGTATTTTCCCTCTCTAGCTCTAAACACTCTCACTGGAATATGTGCATTTACTTTCCGAGAGAGAGGGTTTTCCACTATTGTGTTATTTTCAAGTTGACCATCACTCACATTTGATGGCAGCCTTCGCATTCAGATAGACTTTGCAGCCAGCCTCTTTTGAAGAGAAGCACTGGCCTCGAGTTTCGCTCTCATTAGAACTCACCAGTAGTGCACATCCTTGCCACGGCGGGGATTTGAACCTCGGCCATTCCAATCACGAGGCAACCATGTTGAACACTGCGCCATTCACCTCAACTATTGTGTTAGGCTACAAACTGTTCAACCATTATTTTCCGGTTTGACACAAAAGCCTCGCTCACACATTTTCTTGGTCTTGTTTCTCAAAGTTTATATTAGATACGTAGTATGTGAGTAAATCTGCTGATGGTGCTGGACAAACCACCTGCGGTAAGTGTTAGGCACCAGCGATCTTTAGCTCAGGCCACCGTGGGTAAATAGTCTGAAACAGATTTCGCCCACAATGGTTGAAGATTTTGTTGTTCAGTTTCACAGTGTCTATTGAACTACGCTACATAAACCCACGGACTGTAGTGTATGCCTGATGAGTTGCAGCGAAATCTGCTCGTGTAGTACATCGCATGAAAAATCTGACTTTTGTTTTCAACTTTTTTAACGGAAAAACTTACTTTGCTTTTCGAAATAAGCAACTTGGCTACCTGATAGTTCTAGAGTGGAAACAGCTGCAGCAAGCTGTAGCTTGGCAACTGACATACCAATCTTAACCCAACCTGAAGAGGACGTTGGCACCTTTCTGTAAGATAAAAGTGATTATTTCTTCATTTTAGTGCCAATAAACAACTGCAGTTATATAGGAAAAATGATCAGCGAACAAATAAGCTATGATAGAGTCAACCATCGTTGATACAAGTTTCCCAGTAACTGACACTCTGTCCTATCCGACAGTGGTGCCGATCGCCCAGTCTCCAACCTAATTGGTGACATCTCCCAAACGCGTTTGACTGGTGGGTATATCAGTCTGTAGCAAAAGCATCACATGAACGTCAAGCTAACAGGTGGATCGTGTTAATCTTTTTGTGTTCAATATGTACCTTCAATTTCTGAACAATCAGTCATCAACTGAGGGACACACCAACACACTGTTGCGTTGCTCACACAACCTACCCATTTTATACAGAATAGCTAATGGGGATAAAGTTGGTGAATAACCGAGACCAACTATGCATTCTTTGAGAGGTTGAGTCAGTGTGGAGCAAAAGTGAGCGCACACACGCACCGGTGATCATCCTTTTCATATGCGGTGAGATGTCTTTGGAGAGCCACAGATTTTAGAAGATTGGGGAGCGCCTCACGTGTTTATTTACCAACTAATGAGCTGTCTAGGGTGTTGGTATGCAAGATGCCTGGCAACAGTTAAAATCAGAAAGAATACGTCTCGTTTAAAATTACGAACACATGGGAAGGGAAGTGATACACTGCGTAGATGAAAGTAACTTTGTCTAACAAAGTCACTTCATGACTATGTGGACATACATGTTAAGGAAGTCAAGAGGAAAACCTTCATGATAGCTACAATTGTTTATAAAAATAACATAAACTTTGCTGATACAACCGCGTTGTCCTTGTGCATTGATCCAACACCCACCTTAGTGATGTAGTTCCTGTACTGTTGTAACCATAACATTCACTTCCATATGGCACAGTAATGATATACACACTGTCCACACGCCTAACGATCAGCAACCACCACTCTATCATCACACAAAGAACAGAAAGGTGAAAAACAGGTAATCAGACGTCTTGGCGTCACAGGCTCACGACTAGCACAAACATTCAGCATGTGTGTCACGTGGACATGAACACCAATTTGGCAGTCTAAAGTTCCTTCAGAAGGAAAATATGGATCTTCGGTCTCAAAACTCTACCATTTCCAGAGTATACCAACATTTTAGATAAACCCAAGATGTTTAGCACAAATCAACATCCGAGGAACAGTTTGGTTTGCCAGACGAATCCCGACAGAGTATAAAACTTGGTGAAATCCAAAGATTATGTGATGTCTAATGCACCTTGCAACAAACCTTACCACATCCGTCCACCTATTCCATTTGCTCTCATCATCTGTTCTTACTATCTTATCAAAAAAGAACCACCAAGCAGGCCCAGACGGGTTAGAACCATTCAACTTGTCTGTTAATCAACCCGTGAAATTTTGAAGTTCGAATTCCACTTACTAGGATTTCCCTCATTGTTTTAGTTACACTTTGTAACTGGGATGGTCAGTCTCATTTGTTCGCCTCTAGCAAACAAGACTAGGAGTCAAATCAAACATGGCTAGCAAAACACAAGTGGTTGAATTGGGATGACCTAATGAAAAATAATTCTAGGAGCTTAGAGTTTACCTTGACAGTTCCACCGTACTTTTTCATGCAGCGACTGCAACAGACTGATCTCAGTAATCTAACCTCAAGATCAACAAACTGTCTGCATGTCTGTCAAGCAGGTTTGGGCGCTAAATTACTATCCCGATGTTCTTTTGAGAAAAAATGAAGACATCTGCGCCGAAAACTTCATCTTTTCCAAATTGTCTAAAATTTGCCATCTTCTGAAACGAAATCAAAGCAGAACTTATGGTACAAAGCAAATCTCTGTTATTCCGAGTTTTCTCGATTATTTTGCGGATAAGATGCACCAGCAGAATGAACAAATACCACTAGTTCCGAAGATTTGGCTTTTCTTTTTTTCGATCCCGCTCCGACTGTTGTTTGTTTGTCTTAAGACGCGAGATACTTATGCAACTTGTTCAACTCGGACGCTCACTGCAGCAAAATTCGATGCTACGCCAAAGTATCAATCAGACTGGTCACTGCGCTGACACCCGAGTCTGTCCGAATGTATAACCCACCCCTGTGCGCCCAAAAGCGTTTTGTTCAGGCTCTGGATTTGCCCTGGCCAACCCCCCACCCGGTTAGCCTGTCAAGACCCATTGTTCAAGTGGGTACATGATTGCAGTGTGACATTGAACTGATTGACCTCATTAACCACATGTCCCCCCGTATACTCCCCTAACGATTCTCCCGTGAAATGTGTGATATAAATGTGATGTATTTAGCCTGATGATGAATCACTGAAAACGAGCTTGTTCGCTACACATTGTTTTTCATGACTACGCTGGGAATTTTTACGAGATTTGTCCGAGTTGTCGATAATGATTAGTTGCAATTTTTCTTGAACCATTGGCTGACCTCGTATCTGTGAGTTTGTCGAATCCAGTCACTTGACATAGAGTATATCAGCATTTCAAATGTGCCTGAGGTTTTCAGCACGTCTGTTGAACAATCTCGTTTGTTTACAGCCTATGTCTGCTAAACTGAGAAGTGTTTTACAAGACTGCAAATTTTATCCCGAGATAGGCACTGTTTACAAATGCGATAAGCTATTTCAGTGGACCGTCTACCTTTGACGGAAAAAAATTCAACAGTTGTTTGAGGCTCTATTCCAATTTTCACAAAAGTGTCTTTGCTAATTGTGTTCCACGTGAGTGAAGAACTCCTTTGCTAGTCATTTAGGGGAGATAAAAGTGGAAACGAGACGTTCACAGCCACCGATGCTACAGTATGCGAATTCTTGAGTTTCAAGACGAGGTCCATGTACAGCATCCCATAAAACAGTTACCATTATCACCTCAGAATTAACCATTAATTTAATGCAGCAAACCCGAACACCTAAACGCTACGTCACTGGATGAACTTCGACTAGTCAACCAATCTAAGTCAGCCGCACACACGATTATTTCATCTGTGATCTCTTAAGGTCCATTCCAATGCTGCTCATTCATTGACTAGAGCTGGAAATGAAAGGCTCGTTGAGGGTTTGTATCTTCTGACCATAACATCAAAAAGCCTTGAAGTATGGCACGTGTAAAGTTGAAACTGACACAATTTGCACAGTGTCGATGTGAAAGCAAAAGGAACGGACGCCACAATCCCAAATGACTGTCGATCCTATAGGCTAGTTCTCACTTTTGAGTTCTCACTTGCAAAAGTCCGTATGTAAACCGATACCGTATGAACTGCTTAATGTACAATCGTATTAAGGGTTTAGCTGTAAGCCCGCTGGATCACCTCATTCTTCAGAGATCCCCATGAACACAAGTCCGGCGGTCAATAATCGAAACAGAGCTGCTGGTGATCGAGTTTGTCTAGTTGCATGATTCATTGTCATAAGGGTATGTTTACAAAGAACCAGATGATACACTGAACCGAACTCGGATCCTTTAATTTTAACTGGATGAAGACGAAACAACCCGATTGATCAGAGTAAGTATCAAAAACTACCAATATAAGAATAGAAACAATGCACATGGATTACAGTAGAGTTTGCCGCAGGGACGGTGTGTAGCCTCATAAAATTGTATTACCACAAGAATCATGTAGGTCACGCTGGCTACTAATCCCGAGTTATTATTGAACCATATGCTTAGGTTACCGTCTTGATAACACTAGCATTACCTCTTTCCACTCCGATCGTGTTAATGGTACATGATGTGGTAACTACCGCACAATACAGTTGCTCACCACAGGCACAGAAGCGCAACCTTAATAACTGAGTCAGTGAATAATGCAGTCACCAAAGTTACAGGCCTGTTAGTTCGGCAGAAGAAAAATGGTGACCAGCATTGAGTATAAATCATTCATTATTCCTGTGGAACATTTTCAATGGCCTTAAATCTGTGACGTCCATCCTGTCACAGTTAGTGGGACACCAAGAATCTTAACTAAACTGTGAACTGAACAGAACAGTTACCACTACACTCTTCACATCAGTCAGTGACAATGAATGAAAGTAGTACGGTTACAGAAAGTTCAGAGCAAATGGGGGTGATGCAATTGTTCACGTGTCGGTAATGTGCAACTCTACCCGACAGATAAACCGTAGTAGGATAAAGACGAACGGATATACTCGTTAACTGTCACATGAAGCCACCAAACAAATAGTCAATGTATTCAACAGAGTAGATACACCAAGAGTTGAATGCGGATGGTTTTTTCCACATATGTGAAACTACTGTTAACACAAAATTCTGTGATCGGCTGTCATTCAAACAAGTGACATGTTATCACCTTAACCGTGTTCGCACTCCCGAATTGACATTAGATCCATATTGCCTAGTGTTCCACTCAGTGCTTGCTTGTGAACTATTTTCATATTCATTGTATTGCATTTGGCCTGGAGATTATATAATGAAAACGGTCTTGTTTGTCACGTTTGACTTTAGTTGGGATAAGAATACTATTTGCCTGAAGGTCGTCCTGAAGTCACCGAACGTACCGAACCGTTGCATAACAACCACGGCCGTGTTCTCTTGTGTCAGACGGTCTAGTTAGTCGGATCTGAGAAACGGATGTTGGTTCCTGTCCAGTTTCTAATATCTCAACGATCCATTCTTCCTCGATTTAAGGGCGATGTGAAAGTTAGGTCACTCTCTATCATTGCATACAGCAATGAAGCACATTCTGAAAGCACACACTTCCAAATGTTTGTTGTGTAGTGCGCCGCTAAATTGATGATAAATTGGATATGAACTGATATTCGGTCGTTTTAGAACGTCTTGCTGCTGTCGGAACAGAGCGCCCAGAGGGATGAAGACAGAGTTTTAGTCATCCACTTCAGCAAATCCAACCGTAGTTGCAACCAGAAAGGATGAGAGAACATCTTGAGGTTGTAACAGTTGCTGTGTAACCCCAAATGCGCGGCTGAAAATCTACGTAGCTAAGACAATGAAACTAAAGAGCTTCATGAATGCTGTATGCGGCAGGAAACACTTTCCGGAATTCGGGCTGGCAGCTACTTACTTGTAGGTTTCGGTAGCACCAAAGTTCGACTAACTAAAAAACAGTGGCATCCCTTCAATCGTTTTCTCTACACAACTCATCAATTTGGTCCGTAAGGGTCTCCGAAAATCTTCCGGGAAGCGGTCGACAAAATTATCTGTGTTCTTGACAAAGCGCTGCTTTACCAGGAAGATACGATCACCTTCGATGCAATCTAGCAGAGGGAAGATCACCATCTCATGAGGCCGATCGGAGGGCATGTTAAAAAGTGTACATCGCTTATATCAACGAGGTAACTTTTCAGCATTGCTAAATTGGAATTCTTGGACTTCACGGCGTGTGATAACCGTGGTCTACCTGATCTGAACTACCTCACACCATCAACTGACAAGGAATCGCTACAAGAACACGGATAACTGACATCCAACATGAACCAACTGTTATACTCATTCATTGTAAGCTTTGGGAATAGGACACTTCCAGTGACTCTTTCTCAGTCGTCTGATTTGCGGAACCAGACAGAGAATTGTTACAAGCTCATTCATTGTGTTACACAATGCATCACTGAAGTCCACTGCTTACATCGTGTTCACTGTCCTTGCCCATTGTACTGAAAACAGATCCTTTTGAGAAGAATGTCACGGCTGTGTCTAAACAGGAGATTAATCAGTCATCTGTATCCCCAACCCAAATAATATCGTAGAATTGTGTGTTCGTAGAGGCAGAAGGGAAACCTGACTGATTCCCGGCTGTCCAATGACTACATAAGTGTCTGGATGATTCGAAGTTTCTCAGCCACAAGTACTGCCAAACATTCTAATTTCCGTTCAGTCCGAAGAAGTCCGTTACAAAACCTACGGCTTTTATAATTCAATGATTGACCTTCTTACATTTGCAACACTGTACCAGTCGGGTAGGACTATATGCCATTCCGACGTTTTGTCACGTTATCATCGTTTAGCGATGAGAGAACCGCTCAGACTCAGCTCACACGGGGTTCTTATTTCGAAGAAAAACTGAGCAACTGCAAGAAACTGTAGTGTATCTATTTGTGTACACTTTTTGGTTATAACCCTGTTACTGTACCTATCAACCTGCACTAAGCCCAGTTGGAATTTGAGAGGATGTAGTGGATGCATGGCAGTTGTGGCCTGGCTTGAGAGTTGTTCTTCGTACAACAGTCAAGATCTACGACGCGTGTCATTTAGAGGTCAACCAATTAACATCCATCTCCTGATGGGTACGCGCCGTACCAACGCTTGAACGTTTACTCCTCTGACTCACTCCTGAAACGTTACCACGAATTAGTGTTAACTGACGACCACTGTAAATGACCGCTAGATTTTTCGACCAGTGGGTTTATTATGTCTTCCTCAGTTTAAGCCTTAAGTGCAAGCGTTAACCGCGAATACATTCCGCAGATGCTCATCGTAGATAATGTGTCACAGTTCAGAAAGACAGGAGATCAAATCCTGGCTCGAAAGTAGTTTCGGGCGGTGCCCCAACAACTTCACTCCAAAGCTGCTATAAAAAACGCGGTCTGCATCATGAGAAGTGCTGTGAAGTCGAAAATGCTGCTGGAACTAGGAAAATGTTTGTGCAGATTTTTCTCTCACATCGGCTTTTTTGTGCAGTTGTTGTCGACAAAAACTTAGCGAGATTGTCCAGCTAGTGTTGCTTGAGGTTATCCACGCACTTCATTGGTTCTATCGGTGCATCGTATATCCTGATATTCGTCATGTTCGTCGTTCGATTATCTGTTAACTTGGTCTGTCGACAGGCGGAATCACTAACATCCCTGTTATCACCGTATATTCGGTCCAGCAGGGCTGGATTCATCTTAACGTCGGATGTCATTCCGAGATACCAGACGACAATCGCCCAACCGAACCGATGAATAAATTAACGAAGAAGCCCCGTCGTGCGCCTTACACAACAACCCGAATATCAGCTTAATAGAACCAGATGAACGGCGCTCCTCTGAAACAAAAAGCTCATGGTAATCGAGTCCTTTAAGACAACCGTTTGTGGGCCACGAAATGCCCAAGTTTCAGTTACATCGATCGGAAAAGCAGGGATATAAACAACTGTAAGTTTCCTGATTAGCGTTGCGAAGTGTCAGTTAGTAAACTCTGCTGTGACCTGAACATTTGGAGAAGGTAATCCGACTTGCACACCACTATCGCATCAACTGTTATATGTCATTCCGCCTTGATTTTTTTGTAATTTGAAAGAAACTAACAATCTTTGAGGTGTCATTTTCCCATTTCTATACAAGTTGCAGGAATGTTCATCGACCCGATGCGATCGACGATAGCTTATTTTCTAGAAGGTCCATGAGAAAACCTGTGAAAATATGCATTTCTCTCATTAAGAGTAACAACCAGGACTTGTATTTAACCGGAGTCATGCCAAGAAGCCCCGTTATGATCTATACGGAGTAAAATGGTCGTTAGATCACCAGTGGCTGAAGACAGTGACTCAGCGGATTCTCACGTAAAAAAATGACCGGGAAATTTGATCATATTTGATAATGTTCCTTGTCATATTGATTTGGTAGCGTCCTCGTTATAAATGTCTGTCAAGAGGGGTTAACCGTTTAGATTAATACGGCATTTACATACAGAAATCTGGGGTCCATTAAAGGTGATGCTGAATCAGCAAGTTTGAGTGGACTATGATGCACTGATACGGAGAACACATGAAGTGTTGAGCCACCGAACAGAACACATTGATGTCAAGGACGTTGTTGTCAGCCACTCCGGAATATCTTGTAGGCAGGTAGTGAATAACAAAACACAAGAACACTACTGTCATTGTTATGCCTTCGTATGAATGATATAACTCATAATCAGGGTAATACCATCTTCCATAGGTTTAACTGGTTTCATCAGCGGTTCATTGAATGATGAAGGCTTGAATGGTTGGAAACGTGAGGAACACGGACCTTGATAACAGAAATATTTCTCAGCATAGTTCAACTTCTAACAACCATACGTACAAACCACGAAGGATTATGAAAGTTACATCAAATAAGTCCGAAGGAAATCTGGTAACCCACCTCGCTCTTATATTATCAAATTCAATGCCACTAAACACACTAAGTGACCGTCGGTGAAATACGTGTGGAAATTGTCCAGCTTGTAATGTTATTGCAGAGTATTCAAAGGTCAAGGTTTACAAATGGCAATCTTACAGAAGCGCATAAGACAACCCGATTTGAGGTTTTATTAAACAATCACCCTCTGGAGAGGCAAATTACGGGACCAACTGAAAGTAACGTTTAGATGGGACCCAACTGTGGAAAGTCAGGGCTTCGACTGGATTCTAACCAGCGACAGACACAGCATGACTCAACGCGGCAAGCGCTCTACCCCTGAATAATTTGGTGGATTCCATATGAGACAGTAGGACGAGTGGGTAACAGAGTGCGAATGTGAAATTTCCGAGCTCCCGGTGTGGCTTCGTAGCTCGGCTGGTGGAGCGCTTGCTGCGTTGAGACATGCTGTGTCTGTCGATGGTTCGAATCCAGCCGAAGCCCTGACTTTTCACATTTGGGTCTCATCTAATATCATAAACCTGCCACACTGCTTATTTGAAAGTATGCTTTATTGTCCTCTAAATTCGGGAAGACTTGACACCAACACGAAGATTATGTTAATATTTTTAGAGAAGCTCGCTGAAAAAGCGTGTATCCCTCACAAGAGTTTCTTGTGATTATTGCTTTTCTGTGCACATCTCATTGGAGATGCACTTATGCGTTTGTGGAAACCAGTTTTTTCATGTAGTGCATCACCTACTAAATGAAGGAGATAGCCTCCTCTGCTCCTGGCTGCGTGTCTGGACCGGAACATTTTGCACAGCGTGTAGGTTACCTGCGGTTTATCAAACACAAATTACACACTGGCAATTGGTAGGAGATTTGACTGTTATAGTTTGAAAATCACCAACAATTGATTGCAATTTTTGTATTCCCATGGAAATTCCAATCAGCCTCTTTCGAAATGAAGGACTGGACCTGAGTCTCGCTGCTGCTGGAGTCCATCAGTAGTATCCATCATTGCCATGGGAGCAACTAAAATCCCGACCAACGTTTTTATGAAGCAACCGTGTTGACCTCCACGCTGCGCCACTGAACTCATAATAAGTATGACTGAGATTTCATACACATGCACTCAGCCACATTCGCTTATTAGCAGTGTCCAGATTATCTGTTCGCTTCGAGTGGAGGCAGTAACTGTCCACTATTGACTGATGGGTTGACACTGAACACGGCTGCTCCTCAAGAATGCGTGCAAGAGTTCTAGTCCCGGCCGTGGCAAAGATATTCATTGCTGACTAGCTCCAGCAAACTCGAAAATCACGCAGGATACTTCCTAACAAAACGGGTTGACTGGAATATCGATGAAAATGCGACAACCATAATCCATTTTGAGTAGTATTCAAATTATTCCAGCTAACTCCCCTACTACTATATTCCAGCTAACTCCCCTACTACTTACCAGTAATCAAAACGTCACTCCACAAATTTACTTACTTCTTGGAGGGAAGTTTCACTTATTGGACCATGGATTACAGACAACAGAACAGTTACATATTGAACAACGCAAATAAGAGTGGGACAAAGGGAGGCTTACTTATGGGCCACGAGTAGCTTACTCGGAGAAGGCTCCAGTGACCGTTGTTGTTCGTCACTAGTCTGCGGTTTAAAACGCGCTAGCCTCTCAGTAGTAGCGCTCTTTCGTGTAAAATTGACTGAGCTAAGGCATGAGCAGCGTAAGCACTTTGAATGCTTACTGGAATTTTCGTATATCAAGGAGTCCCTTTGATCTCTACACATATCCAGTAATGTATGTTAGAAGTTAGCTGTTTATGTCTGTAAAAAGCTCAGCTACCCGCAACTTCCTAGCAAAATGTCTATTTATCAGTGTAGCAAGAATTACTTCATGTAATGTGGTATTTTTCTTCACCATGGCCTGTCATGTTGATCTAATTCAGGGGGTAGGATATACACATCGGATGTGATAAGTCAGGTATCGTGTACCATTAACCGCTAACAGGGTTCTTCATGTAAGCACGGATGGCTTTAATGTCCCGTTCAAGTAAGAAACGGTAGTGAGTTACTCGAAACAGCACAAAGTCTCTAAACGTTTCATCGTAAAATATGAGTAAGAATTCCCTGACAGTGTGTTGAAGAACGTTTTGAGTTTGTTCAGACATCCAGCAATCTCTTCATCCGTCATTTCCTCACCATTGTGAACCGAACTTCTCCATCATTTTTGCTTCTAAAACTGTGTCTGCACTCGCACAGGTGATGTTACACTGGTAAAACACCGGTCACTGTCCATAAGAGAAACTAACCAACGAGTCTTACGCATACAACCCAAGGTAGAAAAACCGCACTTCGTGTTGACTGCATGAAGGTGTTTAAAGTTTGCCGAGTATAAGCATGAACTAACTGAAACACACAGGTTTGTTAAACACCTTGAACACCAGAAGCGATGTATTATCTTACAATTACTTCGCATCTATGTCGCCGCTCATGAATACTGTTTGTTCAACGTTGCCCTAATTATATGACAATGGTGTCAAATTTTTTATTGTGTGTTTATAGATCAATGAAGGGAGAAGACACTGGTAGTTCCAAATTCATGAGCAATGTAAGAATAGAGACCTCGTCGTCTTATCGGGCACTGTCCAGTGATCAAGGCTGTTCCAGAAAGAGAGCGTCCGGAACTTCTGCACAGTTTCGGGGATAATGCCGAAGCGATCGGAGTTTGGAACGGCCGGGGCGTAGCTGGTTCCATGCAGACAATCCACAAGAGCAGAGCGAAGTCGATTCTAGGGGTAGACAAGGAATTTCCATGAAAGTGGGGTAGACCACTGCGAAGGAGATTCTGACTGGCGGGACCAGCTGCCACGCTGATTGCTACGGTGCAATGTATTACCCAAACACGAAGCAGTACCATTTTTCATATCACGTCACTGTGAGTGATGTTGTTAAGAGTTTTCCCGATAGTGTATGGAGTTTCGGAAAAGTGCACACAGACAAATCAACCCGTTGAGGAGAAGCGAGCAGCAGTCATAAAGCAAGCTGAAATTGCTTTGATCACCCATCCAATAAATTTAGAAAAGTTCAACAACGCCCTCTCTCAGCTGCTGGTTGAACACAACCTAATCATTCTTAGAGTCACACTGATGCAGGTCAGCAAATTGAATGAACTGTCAATCGGAATAAAAAGGTGATCGGGGAATTAGCAGCATAGGTAGTGCCAGGCCTTCACACAAATGTCGAGATCAGGACATTGACGAACAGTATATTTGGTGAGTAAAGAGAGCAGTATTTAAAAATTGTTTCATTGACTGCTTCTGTCTGCTCAGGAACGCTAACTGCGATCAGCAGGACAGCGAGTCCGTATGAGCTACAATTCATTGCGGTCTGGCAATACTTTCAATGACACGGAGTGGATTTGGTTCGTTGGGAGTGGCCAAGAGAGAACTTAGAACTGTTCGCACAGGTCGTTACCATACTAGACAGATCTGTAGGCAAAGCAAGTGGTCTGGAGAAAAGTGATGTCTGATTTCAGAACTGTGCCGTAAGGATGATGTTGCTCATTTTTGTCGACATTCATCAGACTTTACGAGGAACAGGTTTTCCAGGCCATGCCAAAGTGCGGATTAATTCTGAACCTGATATGATAGCAGCAGGACGCGGACCACAGACTGGACAAACTGAAATGAACACATGTAATTTCCTACTGATCTGTGTAAGAGTGGCAGTGTAGAAAATGACTTACAACTTCCGGTTAAGACCCATCAGATCAAAGCAATTTGGAGCGTTCAGGTCCAGAAGGATACAGGTGCGTCTACGAGGGGAAACCAGAAGACCAAACCAAAAGAGAGAAGTGATAGACAAAGTGGTGCACTGACTGATTAGTTCCAGGTTTCTTTGGTGAGGCAACCCAATGGACAATCTGACAGAGTTCGTTCTGTTGGAGAACAAAACAGTGAAAAGACAAAAACTGAGTGATTTTCTCCAGAGTAATATTTCGTATATCATGAACACACATGGACGTGTAAATAATTTTGAACAAGCCAAAATTCCACAACGTGAAGCAGAAGGACGAAAAGCTAAAAATCAAAATTATGGGAATGTCGACTACTAGGTTGGCTGCAGCGTCAACACAGAGTGGTATTGAACACGCACGTTTGATTGTCAAAGCCTGCAGTATGCAACTACGGTTGCTCTGGAAAAATCATCGTGAATGCGTCAGGAGCTGTGATTGCGTGTCCTGTTTGTATTGTGTACGTGCCTTACAATTGATGATACTGGATGTCGTCCATCGGGCAGACGCCTGGCGTTTCTAAATGTTTCCAGCAATTTGGAAACAGGCTCCTTGATACGAG